>CAEGAE010013861.1:0-21630 GCA_903067095.1 Girardinus metallicus | reverse complement strand
TTACGGCTCGTGTACAGTCTCAGGGTGCTGGATTTGGGGTGGAACCCTCCATGCATGGTTAGTAGCTTCCGAGTCTTTACTCAAGTATAAATATATATATATATAGATAGATATATTATTACTTATATATATATATAATATATTTACTTATATATATAAGTAAACTGTTATAATAATGTTTTCCAAGTGCTTTTGCTGAACCTTATAACTTTTTGAAACCACCTGATCATGTACAACAAAAGTCTATGCTAGCTGTAGAACTTCGACATAAAAGTGCAATAAAAAAAACATAAGCTATTGTCATTATGTTTTTAACCTTAAATAATCCCCACTCCACCAAACAAAAGAAAAAACACCAGTAGCTATAATTATGGTCATTATTAACATAGACACTTACAAAACAGTGAAAGCTCTCCACAGATTAATCTAGATCCGTCTTTCTCAAACTGCAATCCCCAAACTTATCTTACCAAAGGATTGTATTTAAAAAAATAATAGTGTATAAGTTGCTTAGGGGTCACTCAAAAGAAAAGCTGGCAGGGTCTAGCTTGAGGGACAGGCTGCATACAACTGGGTAAGACATTAAAACAGACATACCTTTAGCTGCACATGCAGGTATGCATCAAGTTGTTTGGTTGTTTCCTGGGTGTGTACGTGCTTCATGTTGGAGAAAATATCTGCTTCATCAAAACCGCTTGAGGGATTTGTTTGCTGCAAAGGAGTCTTGTGTTCAGGAAGATGCTCCTTGATGCAACTGAGACCTAAATCAAATAATCATTGCATTTTTTATAAAACTCTTAATAATGCTGCTCTAAGTCATTTGTCAAATTGACTTTTAAGGAAAGAAATACCTAGACTCCTCAAGTCCTCTGTGTCTAAATTAGATTTCTGATTTATTTAACTTAAACAACAACAACAACAAAAAAGAGTCAAAATCGGAACATGATGGGGCAAGATTTAGTGATTGATATTTTCCTGCCTAGTTTTAAGACCTCTTCATCTGCAGTCCAGGATTTCTTAAATTTCAAATGCAAAATGGTTGCAGTGACCAGGTTTGGGTTGGATATCATTTCCCCAAATTGTTTCTTCACTCCGTCTTGCAGGGCATCGACCAGTGGCTTGCAGAATTTCAGTGACGCTCTAGTTTTGTCAACCTTGCAGGTGAGAGCCTTGACTGTAGGGAGCAGCCATCCCATCTGAATTTCTTTTCCACAGGGTATCTGATCAATTCTAAGATTTATTTGGAATAATTTCAGTAAGTACAGCATTGGGTTATTATTAAGTATTAAGTGCTAGGGTGTTTTCATACCTGATAGTCCGGTAGACTCAATTTGATTGGGGACTAAAATTGCAACATTTGTTAAATGTTTTCAGCTGGTGCGGTTGTCTTTCACACTACACTGAGTCAAACGCTCCAAATTAGATGAAAAACCTCTTCCCTCCTTCACCTGTGGAGGCACTTTTCCAAGAACTCCTGAAGGAAACAACATAAAAACCTTAGAAGAAGTGATGAGCACAACTTCCTTCTTCACAAAATGCAAACAAATATTGGAATAGCATCAGATTTTAGCGGTTGTAGGATTTCTTTTTTGTCTTTGGTAAAAGACGACAAGCCATATTTGTCGCTAGTGCTAGAATTGCACTTTTGTTTTGGTTGTATTTACCCAGAATGCCCTGCACTATAGTCCACTTTCTGCTTTTAAAGCTATCTCTGGTACACTTGCATCCACATTTGCATTTGAACCACAACGGAGTTCACTTTAATAGAACCGAGATTTAGGTTTTTAACCTGACCATTGTTCGCCTTTTTGGTCTGCATTAGAGTATGATTACACATTCACACTTCTCGAAACAAACCGGACTTTCTAGGCAAACAAACTTGAGTTCAATTAATGTAGATTAAACAGGCCTGGTGTGAATGCACCCTTAGTGTGACTAGTAAAACACCAAACATTGTCTACTTACACTGGAACATCAAGTGCAGCACCGACAGATTTCGCTGCTCCCTCTACTTGTTCTTTGAGGATTTTCAGGATCCGCTCTACAGTCAGGTATAGGGAGTTCCACCTTATTGTGGTAGATTGCACCAGCTGAAGTTTACAATGTTCTTCAACCACCTCTTCAGCAACAGCAGACCTCACAGTCTTGATCCAGAGAGCCTGACATTTGGAGAAGGCCAACCTCGACAAATTCTTGTACGCCTCTGCCTTGTTTGCATTTTTTGCATCCACCAGATTGAACAAATGGCAAGCACACTAAAGATACTTAGGAAGCTGCTATTTGAGACCATCATCTTCAGTCATCATGGTGCCAACTTGGATGAATTCTACTTCCTCATCCTGACAATCTTGTGTTGGAACTTCATCAGTTGCCTCCTCACCAGTAATGTTGTTGTTTTCGTCTCCTCCAAGCATTTCAGCTTTAACGAAGTTTGATCCCTTATCAGTTGTGGTTCTGACAATCTTCTCACAGATTGCATATTAGCAGTGTTCAATGTGCTTGCCAAGACGTCAAACGTCTGAGTGCCCTTTAACTGCATGCATGCAAGACCAACAGAAGGTGCTTAGATCCAGCCAATGGGCTGCAACGCCAATGAATGACCTCAGAATAAATAGCCTCCTGTCCTTTGACATTGTAGCCGCCTCTGGGTAATATTTGTCATATTGGCGCTCAAATTGCGCCATAGTATCACTCAAACTTGTGTCACCAAGCTTAGAACATTAATTGTCGGTTGTATTTCAATAATTAGTCACGGCATTTAACTGCAACCACTTAAACCTCAGTCAACTTCGTTTTAAGTTTTTATCAAAATTGAAATAAAAGTCTGCTTACCACAACGTGCTTTGTCGGGTTGGAAGGCGAGTTCTTAAATGCAGAAATGTAGCTTGTTTGTGGTAAATACAGGAGACATTTCATACGAACTATTATTATTTAGTCCTGAAACTTCAAATGTAGAGCAATGGCTGCATTGGCTTCTCCGCTTGAGATTCTCCAAAGTTTCCATTGCTGAGTGTCGCGCGCGCCTGAGGTCATCTCGAGACATTTAGCCAGGATGCTCTAACTCCAAAGCCCAGGTGTGAGCGGCGACTGTGATTGGTTCGCCTTCTTGTCTCAGAAGATTGTCATGAAGCGTTCTCTTAATTTTAGTTTAGAAAAAAAAAAAAAGAATAAAATGAATAAAAATAAAATCCAGGCTAAGATTATAGATTTTTACTGGCAGTGAATCGTTCTATTGTCCATGAAGCAAGTAAATGAATTCCCTGTAAAAGTAAGAAAAAGAAGAAAAGGAAGACAAACTAGTTCACCAGTTAATACTTTATTGGTTCTGATTCTCCTCTCACTTTCAGATTTACATCAATTATACATGTCATAATCCTGTCATAACAATAAAAACCAGCCAATTTCTAATTGGCCACAAGTTTTGTTTAGGCTATCATTTCAGAAAAAAACAGTCATTTGTAAGTTTCAACAGAATTTGTGTCATGGATTGTGAGATAAGATGATGATGATGATGATGATGATGATGGAAACCCCCCCTTTGGGTGTTTCTATAAATATGTCTATAAGGGTAGAGTAAATCAGTAATAGTGCTCACTTTCAGGTCAATACTTGTGAAACCTGACCCAGCTGAGGCCATGCATGTCCTGATTGGTGAGTAGAGAGGAAAACGTTGTAAAACTCTGCTTCCCCTCCTTTGCTGCTCATGTCTGGAGAGAGCTCCCGCACAGACAGCTCTGACCCGGGCACCGGGGGCGGGGGGATCAGCTCCGGCTGGTACCGGACCGTTTATCTTAACAAATAGTTAACACTCCTTCACATGGGCTCAGATGGATGTGTCCAGTTATTTTTTGCCTCGGGTTTCATGTTGCAGAGAGTCTTGTAAAACTCTTGTAGCCTCTGTGTTTATTGGGGGAGAGAGGAAGGGTGAGGAGGGTGGGGTTGGGTGGGGGTCGAGCTCAGTTCTGCAGGACACAGGAGCTGACAGAGACGGGCTTTGTTCTGTCTATAAAGACGGTTATTCTGCGTCTTCTTCTCCTTTTTAACTATTCGGCCGTTTCCTCCCCGCAGTCTTCGCCTGCTTCATGGCCTCCGCCGCCCGCAGCGCGCCTCTGCCGGAGAGCGGCAGCGCACTTGTTGAGGATCCGCGGTTCCAGGAGATCCTGCAAAGGAGCCGCAGCTTGACGCAAAAGATCCTGGACTCCATAGCCGACACGCACAGCTCCTGCGTTCACACAGAGGTAAGGCGCTGCAACCTGGCCGGGGCAAGTTTTTGCGTTTCGGCTGAATATATGCGGGTGATTCTGCTGCGTCATAGTAAGGAACAAAACAATGAATAACGCTCTGAGCTGAAGGGTTCAGTCAGGAGAAAGGAGGCTCTGTTGTTCGGTCCGTCTGAAATGTGTTAATTGTTTTGTGGGCTGCAGACGGAACCGTTCTGGAACTTAAAATGCACTATTTATAAGCGCGATTAATATTTCAGTGTCTGTCACTTTCTCTTATAGATTACAAGAATAAGTGCACAAGAAGGCTTATTTTCGGTTTTCTCTATATATCGTTTTATGTTCGTTCTTTTAAAACAATTTTTTTTACAAATTAACACAAAAGTACCATACTTTGCCAGAGGCGACCAAAAGTCGCACAGGGGGTCCAAAGCCCTTTATCACATAATTTTTTTTTTCATTCTTGAGCTTGATTGGTTTTTAATTTACATTGAGAAATATGTTTAATAAATAACAAAAAAAAGGGGTCAATTTTTTTTGTTGTTTTAAAACATGACTCCAGTACAGACACATGGGGCACAAAGTGTTCAAATGAACAAGTAGCTTTAAATTATGACTCTTAGATTTCTGACTTTAAGCAATCTGAGACTATTGAAGTTGCTGTTCAGAAAGCATCAGAGAAAAATTTGATGTTGGCGAATTTTTCAGAAAATACAAAGCTTTGCGATTTTTATTTGCTGTGAAGCCGTTTACTCTACATTAAAGTTGAAATTGAAGGGGAAACATATGCTTCGATATCAAATAAAAAAAAAACTTCACAAATATAGGTAAAAATAAAAATTTAACATTAGTACTTCACATGATACTTGAACTAAGTGTAAGTACAGTTTATCAGTACTTTGTTATTGCAAATAATTATTTTTTCATAATTATGTAAATATTGTAGATGTTTGAGTTTGTATGTGGCTTAATGCTGAATCAAAATAACATTCACAGAGAATCTAAGCGTATCTATTTAACATTTTCCATCTACACATCATTTGTTCATCACAGACCCTAAAATTGGATTCTTCAGACATCGGCAGGTTTTCCACCATGGCGACCAACATTGGCTTCCCCCGGGCTCCGGTACTCAGAGCAGATTCAGAAAATTTCACTCTGGTAAGCATCTTCCATTCGTAGAAAACCTTTACTTATGTAATTATATATATATACATATATATATATATACACACACACACACACACACGCACACACACACCCCTGTGTAAAAACAAAACAAAGACATGCTCAGGTTGCTCCCCTCGTTCTGTATTAGGAAACCGGTTTGAGAGAGATGCATGATGGGCTGCAGCTGCACCAAGGATTACTGAACTCCATCGCCCCTCGACTAGCAGAGAAAGACAAAGTGGTTGCATTGATGTCCGATGTCAGAGATCTAAAAATCCAGATTGTTAAGGTAAATTTATTTTTGGAGTCTGTATCGCATCTTCAAAAAAACACTTCGCATCACATCCCGCAATCACAACTTCCTGATACATTTCACAGATGCAGAAAATGAACCAATCGCACACCGGAGCGCCCCCCACGTCAGGCTCGGTGGAACTGAGGCTCCCGGGGGAATTTGAGGTCCAGGTGGCGGCTCACCTGACCCTGGTCCAGCTGCAGACGTTCAGCTGGGATGTGGCGCGTTACCTCAGGAGTCTGGACCGCAGCGCCGCCGAAGACGACAACCAGAGCTGACCAAAGATCGTTGTGTTCTTCTTTCGGCCTGAGCTGAAAACCTACGTTGCCGGTTTTTGTTATATTTATTGATCTGCTAGCAGATTATTTATTTGTTAAATATATTTTTATTTATATATTTATTTCTAGAGACAGATTGTATTTATTTAGGAAATTATTTTTTTGAGAAACCTTTGCACTCTTCAGATGTATGACCAGCTACTAATACTCATATTAGTGAGTTGTGGGAACATATTAAAGCAGCAGTATGTAACCTTTTAAAAGAAAACATATTTACATATTTGTTAAAATTATGTCATGACAGTATAAAAACAATTTGTGAAAAAAAAAAAAAAAAAACATCCTCTCTGGTTTCTCCCAGTACCAAATACAGAAATTCACCACTCAGAAACAACCAATCAGAGCGAGGAGTGAGTGTCAATCACTCTCGCGCTCAGCTCCTCCTGCTACGCTGCACCTAGTTCTCCATAACATAGAATGCCATGAATGCTAATGCTATTTAGCATAGCCATTGATGACGGCGGATTAGGTTTTTCTGTAACAGTAAGGAGGGTGATTTACAGCGCTAAGCCCCGCCTCCTGGCTCTGATTGGTTGATTTTGACCTGGAGCGACGCTATATTAGCACTAGGAGGATGTGGAGGACATCAATTTTTTCAGATTATTTGTCTCATAAGATAATGTCACAACATTTTGACAGTTTTAATAAATATGGAAAAACACATTTTTGTAAAAGTTACACACTGCAGAACTAATTATTTTTGTATTGCTATTTAAAATCTAATATGTTGTTATTTTCCTACGTCCCCATACAAAAATAAAATTTTCTTTCTTGAAAATACAACTGTTCCGTTTTCATAATGATGGTGAGGTGAAACTTGCTGACACGCTGCCTCGCTGCTGAATTTGTTTCCGAAATTCCAGCAAAGGAAACAGAAGTACAACTAAAAGTGAAACGGCGGCTCCGGCGTCACGTCAGACAGAGCTCCTGCAGGTGTGTCACCAGAGGCAGATGACCAACTGTCACCAGGAGGATGATTCCTTCAGTACGTCATGTGAAAAACCTCAGTGTCATCATTCTGATTAAGACACGAAGTGATCACAAGAACAGGCAAAACTGTTTAAACAAATGTGATCTGGTCTAAAATAAAAACGTCACAGAAGTAAATAGCTGGCAAAAGCAAACTATTTTTATTCAAAAACCTATTTATAAAGTCAGAGATGTATGAAAAAAGCCCAAAAAGATACTGTGTGTAAAGGAAAAAAAAGAAAAAAAGAAGTCTAATACTCCAATCGGTCCGTTCAGTCTTGAGTTTTGTTTTTACCCTTCGTCCTTCATCTTGGCTTCTCAGAACATGTTAGATCGGTCGGGCGGGTGAGTCCGGGGCTGGAGGAACCGGAAACTGGAAGAGTTTAGAGAGCCGAGATGGCTTTGGCAGCCACTCTCCTTCCCAGTGGCAGATTCAGGTCAGTGATGGCCAGGACCACTTTGGGCTTGGCCAGCACCGGCAGCTTCACCAGCTCAGACACCTGAACACACACAAAAACACACACTCACTTTACACACACTGCTGGGTGAAACTGTTTGTACTCTATTAACAACTAAGATTTTTTTTTTTAACACAAAGAAGTTCAGCCAAGAGGCACAAACCCTACCACATTAAATTTGGTATTAAAGTAAAGAAAATATTTGCTCAGTGTGATGGCAAACTCTCTACAGAAGAAGGGACTGAAATATTTTCTCAAATGTCATTTATTCTTGTAATGAATTGATCTAGAACAAGAATTAAAATCTTGTTCCGTTAAACCTAATTAAATCTTCCAACATTTAATTCCAGAGGCAAAAACATCCTGACTTGTTTGTTTATTTAAAAAACACAATAAAAGCATAACATTTATCCTATTAGAAACATAAAGAGCTATTTAGTTTTTCCATGTTCTAAATCTACATTAGCAACACTGACATCAAGTCTAAAACGTAAATATCTATTAAAAACATTCTGGTCTATGACTTTGTAAGTAATAAATCAAAACTCAAGAAGCAGCCTCTTAAACACCAACACTGTATAGTAATAAACAATGAAAAATAATTTTCAGGGCTTTAAGTCTAGGTGTGTTTTCACACCTGTTAGTCTGGTAGATATGGTTTGACTGGGAACCAAAACTGCACCATTTGCTCCATTTTCAGGTGCTGTGGTTCTCTTTCAAACTGTGCTGTGCCTAACGAACCAAAACATTTGTAAAAACTGTTCCCCTCCTCACCTGTGGAGGCGCTACAGCAAGAACCATGAAGGAAACACCCCAAAAACCTTCAAAGACGACATGAACGCAACTTCCATTTTTCACAAAATGTAAACACAAATGAAGTGGCGTCAGATTCTAGAGGTTGGAGAATTTCTCCTTAGCAAAAGACCTCGAGCCATTTCTCTGATGCTAGATGTATTTACCCAGAATGCCCTGCACTACTGTCCACTTCCTGCTTTTCAGATCCAATAAAAAATAAAAAATAAAACAAAAATCAGTCAGGCTTTTCAGTGATTGGCCAGAAAACTGCAATCGGTGCAGCAGTAGCTACAAGGTTCAAAGGGTTTGAGTGTTTCTGAAACTCTGGATACGTTTGCATCTCTCCAGCTGTCATCTGTGCTGCTCAAAACACTTCTGATTGTTCACCTTTACCCTGATTCTGCCAAGCTACCGGTTTGAAAGAAATTTACAGAAAAAGATGAGTCAGCACAATTTTATTACAGCAGCAATGAGTCAGCGTTCGCGTAAATACACCCTTAATTCAACATGCATCAGTGTTTTTCTTTTTCCTTTTTGCCAACCAAGCACAAACTTTTTTCCTTTCTTTTTTTTTTGACTTTTTGTTTTGTTTTGTGTTTTACATTGAGGAACTACTCCAAAAAAAAAAAGAATAAAAAACAAAAGCTTTATTTGAAGGCGAATGTCTTAAGCGCGTCTATTTTTGCGTTCTTAAACTATCTTACTGGTTTTTATTCAACTTGTGCAAACTCTTCACAGTACCCTTGAGTGGTAATCTTTTGATTCTGTCTGATAAGGTGCTCACTTTTTACCGCAAGCGCTAAATTTAAAGGGGAGGGATTCCAAACCTTTTCTCAGTAAAGCCTGATGCAACACTGACTCCTGTTCCTTCCAACCCCTCTTTTTTGTTGTTGTCGTTTTCGCCTCCCAGCTCATAACTCACCATGGTGAAAGGCATGAACTGCAGAATGCTCCCACGGCTTCCCTGCTCCAAGCACTCGACGCACTCCTCCAGAAAACTCTGCACAAACTGGGTGTGAGGCCCCGCCATCTTGGAGCCCAAGATGGAGGAGAACAGGAGGAAGAGATTGGCTGAGGAGCAGAAAACAGAACGTTTGTTTTTAGTTAGCAGAGTTGGCACACAAGTCCTACAGAAATGAATACTCATTTTCATCTAACAGTTGGTTAATGCTTCAAATGAAAGTGAAAATGCAATCACACTGTAACAGTCATTTATAATGCAATGAAAGTTGCACAAACTAAAGTTGTAATGTAAGAGTTGAACAGCTTCCTGTCTCACTCATTCTGCCAGTTTTTTTTTTTTCATTTTATAGCCAAACGTCCCTGCTTTATCTGCAATAGTTATATAAAGGGAATTAAAAATTTTATTGTCACAACAAAGTTAATTGAATCTCATAGTAAAAAACCCCCAAAAAATGTTAAATTGTGTTTCTACAGATAACTAAACCTTTTCAAAATAGGCCTGATGACAGAGGATATTCACATTTCCAACCACATATCTTATCTTCAGTTTGGAAATGATTACTAAGATTTTTTTTTTTTTTTTTTTTTTTAACCATCAGTGAGGTGTTTGATAAGAGGAAACTGTTTTTTGTGGAGGCAAGTCAGCGGTTCAGCCGGGTTGATCTATTATAGAACATCCTGCATTAGAAACCGTTTATAGGAAACTTAAAAACAAGATCTTGACTTGACTCAGCACAATTTAAAGTAATTAAATGTCTTAAACCAGCCCAGATGTCTAATACAATCTATAAAACAGAATTATGTTGGTAGAGTTGTATCCTTTTTATCTATATGTGTTTTATCCTAAAACCTAAACTAACAGATGTTCAAGTAAAGAAAACAGGTTATATTAAACCAACGTTACAAAAAATGACTAAATAGGCTATTTAACTACATATAAATCAGAAATCAGAACTTCTCTTCACACACATATAGAGTGGTAACGTATATTAGCAGGAAAAATAATCCTGTAATATGAAGCAAATTTATGTCTTGAATAATAAAATAAACTGAACAAAGATCCAGTTAGAAAGCCGTAATTTGGTGTTTAACTGTGATACAGTATAAGATATATTGCAGTTCAACTTTAGTTTGACTTTATTTGTATAAATACTTTTTTTCAATACTAAATCTCTAGAAAATTCTATGGAAAAAATGCTAAAATATAAAAATGTCAGCAGTAAAAAGTGTGATACCTGACTAAGACTACCACACATTCAGTTACACAGAAATCTAAAAAAAAAAATAAAAAATGAAGGAAACAGGTTTGATTCCAATCAGAGGAGCAATGAATTCTCAAGACTACTATCTTCTACTTATCTTGAATATTAATAACTGTAGTTATGCATAACTAGTTGTGGGTGATGTGACAGTCTTAGATTATGAACAATTTTTTGTGACAAGCAAAGCACAAAAAATTGTTTCCATTTTAACAAACGTCATATTGCGTTTTTCCTGCACTGTGGACAGGAAGAAACATGTCCGCCAGTCAACTAGACGATAAATTTTATATTTAGTCATATTTAAATTACTTAAAATATCACACTTATATATTTTACAAATAATAATATTTTTTTAGAAGGAATATAAATGTAACCATAAGCAATATGATTATATTTGTATTTAATAGTATTTAACACTTTGGAAAGCGTAGCTTGTCCACAAATAAGCAATTTCCCGTAGGGGCTCAATAAAATATATTCTATTGTATTCTAGAGATCCATACAGGGAGTATGAAAAAAAGAAGAAAAAAAAAAATCACATATTAGCCGATTCATTGGTCAACCAATATTTCTGCTTCCTTTCTGAAAGTGAAGGATGAATGCAGCAGCGTTCCTCTTTCAGCCAGCCGACAAGGCAAGAGGGAAAATGTTTGAAGTTTTGGAACTTTGGTATTTCCCTAGTATTGGTAAACATCATACGTTTATTCATGACGACCAACTTTATGACATCAGAATGCTTACTAATAATGCTGATTCATTATCCCCATAAAGAAATCGGAATCAAAATTCAAAATCTGAACTGAAGTTTTTACTATAATTGGAAGTCAGTGTGAACAAAACAGCAACATGTACAGAAATGTGTGGTGTGTTTCCTCTGAGGCCGTCGCTTCAGTCAGCGCTCAGTTTGTTGGTTTATTTTAGATTCGTTTTCTTCCATTTCATTTAAATCATACAATTATTTCAGAAATACTAGTAAAGGCAGAATATTTTGATTTTGGTTCATGTATCTTTATACGTGATGAAGGACAGGCTCACCTAGGACTCTATTGAGAGGGTCCCTCATGTTGACGGTGTGCAGCTGAGACGGAGACAGGGAGCTGCTCATGGACCGGTCTCCTGTAAGGCAACGGGAGAGATGACAAAACAGCTGATGAAATCACAGGCTTCTTTTTTATTTATTTATAAGGCCTGCAGGAAAAAGCACAAACTCCAGAAACATTAAAAAAAAACAAAAAAAAAAAACGAGGGAAGCCACGATGGTCTTGGTTATTTACACAAGATTATTTTGGACTGAAGATTTCAAGAGTTCCACTTTTGCTTCTGCTGCAAAAACCCATCGAAAAACAAGTTTTTTTTTTTTTTAAGTTGGCATGTTTAAATTATGCAAATGAATTTTTGAAATTTCAATATGCATCATTTTATGGTTAAATGAAACGCAGCTAGAGACGTTTAACGTTCCAAAACCACTAACCAACATGAAAACTAAACACTTCCAACCCGAATCAGAAACACCAGTTCAAGTCAACCAACACGCTGCCTTCACTGTCAAAAAGCAACATGCAGCAGAACAACAAGCCTCATCACAGGCCGACGGATCCAAACTGTCCAACAGGAAGAAACGTGTCCAGTTGCCTTGACGATAACAATGAGAACATTTAACGTTCATATTTCAAGTGCTGGATGTTAATGGTTTCCTAATGTGGTAGTGGGTCCTTGTGTGCCGGAGACTCCACTGATGGGGCTCATTCTAGCCCAATTGTTGATTTAGCACCACTTGAGTTTGTTGGGCTAAACTTTTATGCACTTTTCTGTGCTTACTGGGCCAATTCTGAGCAACACTTCACATCTAACGGGTTCAAAACCCCGTTAGATGGGGGTTTCGGGGAGGCTGCTGTTGTCTGGGATCTTTGTCTGACTTGAAAAAAAGAAAGCATTCAACAAACCCAAAATCCTTAGGTGATGCTTGTTTTTTCTTTTTCTTCCAATACTCCAAAGTTTCTAAATGAACTCTTACATGACATCGGTTGGGAAATGAAACCCCGGTTTTAGTTTTGAAAACACTGCAAGATAAGTTGTGAATTCTTGTCCAAAGTCATGCAAAGGCTTGTCTGGGAATTTCTCTGTAGCTGCAACTCAAAAGGGGGAAAAAAAAAAAAAAAAAAAAGTAAATTCCCAAATCTAAAAGCTCATTACAACAGTCATGTGGCTGGGAATAAGTGGGTACAACACAGTGCAGCTTTAGCTCTCTGTTTAAGTCTCACTGCTGCTTAATGCAGTTCTTTTTTTTTTTTTTTAAACAAAAACTTCCCATGAGACGGCCGAGTACGAGTCAGAGTTTGTTGATGGGAGAGTCATTGGTTGGATGATTACTAGAGAGATGGATTGTCTGCCAAAGCCAAGCTTATCTGTTTTTGGTTTTGAACAGAGCTTGCAGGATGAAAGCTGTTGCTGGCCTGATCTTAGAAAGTCAAATGCAAACCAGACCTGGACTGGAGAGAGCGACGGGCTCGTCCTCGTTGGAGCTGAGGAGACGCATGAGTTTAGACGGCTGAGTGTCGTCCAGTGGGAAGAGACTGTTGTAGTCCTGTGGTCCCAAAAACACACAAATAGAACCAGATCTGTGTTAGGAAAAAAAAAAAGAGAGATAACGATGGCAGCTTGTGTGAGACTTGACTGGACGTTTTACCTCGATATCTTCTCTCTGTCTTTTCCGCTGACGAGCTGAGAAGGGGCCTTTGTGGTGCGAGGAGTAAGAGCTGAGAGCGCACCACACTGACAGCCTGGGGTTAAAGGTCAAGAACAGATGCAAGAAATAGTGTAATCTCCGTCACAAAGAGCATGAATCATAAATCCCGCCTTACTTGGCCAAAGCCTTTCCAGGAGGGTCGGCCAGGCTGTGCCAGTGAGCAGAGTCGGTCAGGAGGTTGGGCAGGATGGTTCCCAGCAGAGTCAGCGTGATCTGCTGCATGTCCAGGCAGAAGATGCTGTACAGCAGCTCTACGACCCGGCTGGCCCACTCCTGTCGGGTTTCCTTCAGCAGTTCCTGAAGCAAGAGAGGAACAGGGAGCAGTTATGATTCACCGTCGGTCGAGTAACGAAATCCAGCATGTAAAAGACCAGAACTAACAATGGAGATGCCACTGGCTCCGAAGCTGTTTTACTGTGGCTTCATGTCACAGACCAACACTAACGAGGAGAAACGCTAAACGTGAAGTGGAAAGAAAATGATGGGTGGTTGTCTTTGATTGGTTTTTTTACAAAAATAAATATGTCATGGGTTTTTATCAAGCCCCTTTTACTCTCATAACACCCTCACTACACAGAGACTTCTAGTTAGAAAAATCTGTGTGTAGTTCAATTTCAGTATAAAACAGCTTTTCTGTGAAATTTAAGACTTTTTAAAAACTTCTAATGCCATTTTGAATGCAATTTAAGACTGAAAAAACTATAAATACAAAGGATGTTTGGGGGATCCTGCTGCATTACAAATCAAGCGTAAGAAAGACTGTGAAACGTCTGGAGGCTCTTTGCGTCTCTTGGCAGCGGCTTTGTGCTTCTCACACTGTAAATGAATCTGTACAGCCTAAAGATCTGCAGTGCCTAGCTTAAACGTTTGCACCTCATATGGGTTGGTAACAGAAGTGGCAAAAATGAAGGCCGTCCAGCCAAATGGCGATAAAACAACAGTTACGTATGAGAGAGGCAAAAAAGCTAGCTAGTTAGCTATCTTGCAAGTGTATATTAGCAGGTAGCTAGCGGTAGCCTTAAATAACAGGAGACACTCAAAAGTTCCATGACAAAAAAAACGCTACATATATGAGAATATACAAGACTAAATAGTGTTGCCATGACAAAATTAAAGACCTGTGATCAATGTATTTAAGGCCAACTTACATTTTTAAAATGAATTTAAGACATTTTAAGGTTATGATTTTAGACACATGACATTAAGACTTTTTAAGGACCTATGACTGTCCCGCTGAATCAGAAGAACTGATGGAACTTAATGCAGGACAATCCTGGACACAAGCCTGTTAGAGGCTGAAAAAGTTCCATCCCAGTCTAAATCAAGCAGAGCTGCATGGGGCTGCACAATGTTAGGGAAACAAGACGCTGTAATACTACTGTTGAACAATGCAATAATATGGACTGTGTTCAAACCATATCATGATGTCACCATCATTTTGGTGACATCATAAAATTCTGCAGAAGTCTATCTAAACAGCAGCAATGTATTCAATTCTAAACTGCTTTATTGATCCCAAAAGGAAAATTACATCATGCAGCGTGAATCACAACTCAAAAAATACTGCAGCAACCACCTCCTTGCAAGGACAATGTATGTTATGACGACGATTGGAATTTATTACATAGTGCAGCTCTGGTTCAGATCAAAGCATATTCAGGTAGTAGAATGGCACAAAGTCCAGACCTAAATCCAACTGAAAATAAGTAGCAAGACTTCACAGACGCTCCCGCTCCAGTCTGACTGAGCTGAGGCGGAAATGTCAGCGTCTCGATGCGCAAGGCTGGTAGAGACACCATGACACCTGCAGCTGGAAATACAGCGACACGGGGCTCTACAAACTGATACTTTCTGTAAAAAACAACAACAAAAAAAACTTTCCTAGCATTTTCTTCCATTTCTCATATATGCAATACTTTGTTTATATTCCAACAAAAAATAAAACTCTACCATTTTAACAAGACCAGATGTGAAAAAGTTCAAGGTATATAAATATTCCTACAAGGCACCGTAACAACAGGTGTGTTACCTTGATGAGATTGTTTGTAAACCAGAAGACCCCTCCCATGTTGAGCAGACTCTCAAACAGGTGCAGAGCCCGACTGTCCACCCAGCCTTTGCGCAGCACCACCTGGAACTGCTTGCTGAGGGACTGGTGGATGGGTTCCTTGGGAGGCAGCAGGTTGCGGTACGCGATCGGCTCTTGGCCTTCTATGGGCGAACGCAGCATGGCGCCCGTTTGTTGGAAGACGTCGGCGCACATGTGCTCCATGATGGAGCTCATTATGACCACGCTAAACGCAGTTTGAGAGAGGATGAAGAAGGCAAGATTTAGCCGTCTGCCCTCAGACGATTGCGGGTAACAGTAGTGAGAAGAGATGCGCTGTGTTTGTGTGTTTTTGTACCGTTCGTTGTAGAACTGCATTGTGTTCTCCGCGTACAGGGGAGTCACAAGCTGTCGGATCATCGTCTGAGGCTTCTCTCTCTCGTCCCGTCCCAACATCCGGACGTGCGCCACCAGCCACGCCACCGCACAAATGGCCATGCTGCACACTTTCCCCTTGATGTTGTCGGTGATCTTCTACACTCAGTGTAAGATAAAAAAAAAGAGGAAGACAACTGGTAAGAATGGTGCTCATCAAAAAAAGATGAGCAAAATGACATCCGTCCACACTAAATGAAACAGGAAAGAAAGGAGAAGTGGGTTAAAATGTGACGTCATGGAGTGTGTCTTTTAACGTGAAATATGATGAGTCAAAAAGGATGAAGCAGTGAGGCGTCTAATGTGAGCCGTAATCATTTCAAAACAATCTATTCAAAAGATAAAAATAGAAAGAAGACGACAGTGAGGAGAGGACTGACCTGCACCGCCTCCACGGAAAGAACTCCGTTCTCCCACGCGTTGAGGACTTCCAAAATGGCTGCCGGAGTGCTGAGGCAGATTTCATGCCACTTCACCTGACTTTTACAACAAGTCAATTTAAAAGTAAAAAAAAATTTAAAAAGGAAAAACAACATATTTCACCTAGGAGCATTTGCAACATATATTCCTCACAGAAATGCTTATTCGGATGCAACGTACACTAGTTTCATTTCTGAGGAGTTGTTCAGCAGGGTCACCAGGCTCTCCACTTTACCCGGCTCGGGTCTGAAGCATGGGTGGTCTGGATTCAGAGTCTTGCCCTCCTCAGGCATACACGTCTGCAGCCATGTTTCAAAAAAGGGCGTCTCCACTGAAGGACTG
Organism: Girardinus metallicus; assembly: GCA_903067095.1. Taxonomy (NCBI): domain Eukaryota; kingdom Metazoa; phylum Chordata; class Actinopteri; order Cyprinodontiformes; family Poeciliidae; genus Girardinus; species Girardinus metallicus. The sequence goes on along the minus strand of CAEGAE010013861.1, from coordinate 5,170 downwards.
GGGTCGGACAAGATCACCTGCAGTGAGAAATACGGACATTAGCAACTTATCAAGTCTCTGTTGAAATCTAGTAACTCTGCGTGGAAACCAGTAAGGAGTAACGGTGGTTTAGATTAGGTCATTTAATCTTTTTTTTTTTTTTTTTGAGGAAATAGTGTGGTCTTATTGTAAAACACACAATTAACGCAGCTACTTTAACTCTACAGGTTCTTTAAAGTCTGAGATGAGCATAGCAGGGGATCGAACCGGCAACCCAAAGGTAACCTTCAGGTCACTGGTGATCCAGGGTTTGTTATTAGGGAACTTTCCTGCTCTTGTGGAAAGTTTATAAAGTCCGTCACCATCTCAGTCATGGCATTGATGTCTTTGGCAAGTGGCTGCCACAGAGCAACTCAGTTAGTGGCCTCAAAACAAGAGTGCAGGGATTCTTCAGCTTCCTCAGACCACTTCCTCTTTACAGGTTGAATGTGGAGAAGGAGTTTATAATCCGAGCAGAGACAGATTAGACTGCAGTCGGATATGCCCAAAGGAGTCCTTGCTTTGGAGATGTATGAATCTTTGACATTTTTATTTTCTCTGGTAACGCAGCTAACAAAAGTGTTGAAATGATGGAAATTTAGCAGAGGGTGAGGTGTGATTAAAATCCCAAATATTGCCACAAACACATTTGTAGCTTAGCAACAGTGGAAATGAGGACATCACACGCATTATGATGCGCATAAGATTGTGCAATGGCCGATGGTGGGATGTAAATAGTTACAAAAATAACACCGGTGAACTCATTGTAATACAGACAGAGACTTAATGATAACAGTGCACAGTAGCATGTGCTGGATTGCAACATATGTTGTTCACATGAACTGCTTATCCACTGCCGCTGCTTCGGCGTATTCCTCTTTTATATAGTCAAAACGCAGAGCAGAGAGATTATATTTTCATTTTACCCTTTGACAAGGAGCTTCGCTGTTTTATCAAATAAATGGCAAAAATCTGCTACCTAACATCACTAGTGAAGCCTACACTAGAAAGTCAAGCTCTCAACAAAAAGTTGAAATTTTTGTTGAATGCTGTCTGAGTGTAAATAGTGCCATCTGGTGGACGAAATTAAAAACAAAACATATGTACATATCAAGTATTTCAAAAACGAAACACTTTTATTTCTTGCTAAGATAAATGTCTGAACACAAATGTTATTTTAAATAGTTCTCAAAGGGACTTTTCTTTTTCCATTTGAAACATTTGTGTTGTTTTTTGTTAAATTTAATAAACTTAGCCAGATTTAAGTAAATTCCTTGCTTATTCTAACAACTTAAAATAGCCATGTTCTGGCAAAATTTAGCTTCTGTCATTCATCACAGGAAAAAAAAATGGCTTAGATGTATATAAAAAGAAAAAAGGCCAAAATGTCTCCTGGATCTCTTGAGCTTACCTCTGAACCGTACGTCTGCACAACATGACAGAGCATGAGGAAGGAAATGTCAAAGAGCTGGGCGCGTACAGACGCTGACTTAGCTGAAGGAAAGAACAGAAGACGTCCGTAGTGTTAGCATCAGTTTGTCAGTTTTTTTTATCCCACACTGGAACATGACTCTCATAAATGAACTCACATCCTTCGCCGCTGATGTGCTTCGGAAACTCATTGAGCCTTGAAGAAGAAGGGAAACATTTAACGTTTTGTTTTAAACATCATTAAAAATGTTCAGCCGAGGGAAAAGAAAAAAAAAAACACTGGTGAAATAAAAGTTCTGGACTTTACAGACAAGGCAGTGTGGATATACTCACTTAATAAATTTCCGTGCGAAGGATTTGAGTTTGCCAGTGGCTGCCGCTGCTGCCAGGAGCAGATCCAGACTCTTCCCAGACAGCATGTGACCCAGAACCCCCAGGAGGCCCTCGGGGGATTTTGAGTGGTCCGCATCTACTGTCTAATCAACACGGAGTGAAGAAAACGTTCAATTGGCCATTTACATGATAAGAATCAACATTACTGATGCGACATACTGTCAGTCAAACGTGGCTGCTGGTGGTTTACCTTGAGAATATTTGTAACAGTGGGTTCAGCTCTCAGGATGAGGCCCGGGTTTGGCTGGATGTTTGCGTTTTCTGCCGTTTTTAGCCGTGGGGCAAACTCCCTGTCTTCATTCCTGAATAAAATAAACAAGATGAGGAGAGGAGGAAGAGGAGAGAGATGGGTTTTTACATTTCTTCCACCATCTGACACAGAGTTCAGCAAAAATCAATTCAACACGCAACAAAGTCCGTGCAGAAGGTTCAAGTATGAATATCATATGAAATTAGGGCTTTTGTTGCTGTATCACATAAAATCAACTGAGGGTTGTGGTTGCAAGGTGACAAAACGTGGAGCGGTTTCAGTGTTGTGAGTATTTCCAGAGCCGTACCGTTTGGACGTGAGGCCTTCGGTGTTGGAGTCCGACAGCAGGCCCAGCTTGTTGCACTCCTGCAGCAGCATGCCGAGGCAGTCGCAACTTCAAGCAGAGCAGTGAGGTTAAAATGGATTCCGAGATCTGAGGCGGGCTTTCCGGGTTTAGACGGAAAGAAAACAACGGAACAACGGTGACGATTTCGAGGACTTACTTGCATCTCTGGTCTGCTTTGTCCAGCAGCGGCGTCAGTTTCAGGAGGTACTGAAACGCAATGTTTACATCCTCTGTAAAATCCTGAAAATAAGAGAGACTTCCGAATCAGAACCAGGCTTTTCTGTCATCGTTCAGAAGCACAACGAAATTAGCTTTAGTACGGCCCATCCAAAGAACAACAAAAAAACATAAGACATATATAGAGAGGTGCCTGAAACCTTTACAGGTTCGTCTGGACAAAACCAACAGAATAAATATCCATTAGTCTGCATGCATGATCAATTTGTTTTGAAGATCGCGGTGAATCAAATCTTTGACCTGTCCTTTGTCTGCCTGAGGATATTTCTTCAGTCTGAGCAGAACTTGGGGAATCTAAAAAAGACAAAGAAATAAGATTGTTTTGTTTGACATGAAGTCATAATGTTGGATTGATTAAGCTGAAAAAAGCTGAAGTGGTGAACATCCATTTTCAAAAAGTGAGATATTCCTAAAAGATATTTTACACAGTCGAGACTATGACGACGTATTAGGACAATTGCAGATAGAAAAAAAGGAAGGAGTAAATTTACGCCACAAGATTCGGAAATTTTGAGATTAATCTCAAAAGTTTTCTAAAAGATAAGAATAAAATTGGAAAAAATCGAAAATGTTTGACTTTTTTCCAAGCAAATTTCCAACAATTTTTCAAAAAAATATCTGAGATTAAGCTCAAATTTTTTTGATTGGTCCAAAAATTTGCTCTTTTTTTCCCCCTAACTACAATGCCTAAAATACGCCATTATATATGGCTGAAGAAGAGTATATAATAAAAGAAACAACTTTCATAAAGGAGTATTACTTTGAGGAAAGTGAAGGCGGTCCATTTCAGCTCTTCGGTGCCCTCTGGTGACTCGATGAGGCCAGTGAAACAAGCCTTCCAGATCTCCAGGACGAACAGAGGACCAGGAATTCTCTGAAGAAAACAATTCAAATTAATAAACAAGATAAAAAAATAATGACAACAACTAATACTCTGTGGTTTAACATTTCTCCATTCAACTGTAACCACCGTGTGAGACATAAATACTATTTTTCCAAACACTACAAACATAACTTCTCACCTCCTGAAATTTGAAATTTATCGTTAAGCCTGAATATTACCAGATCAGGGAAATCCCACTGACAATTACTTAACCCTGGGTGTTTAACGTGTCATTTTTGAGCAAATGCTTATGCTGACTCAGACTTTGGCAAATGCACCACCACATCTGGAACAAGCAGTTTGTTCCAGATGCAACAAACCATTTCCTGAGATCTGAAAGTCAAACACAGAAATGTTCTTTTTCTCTATTTGTTAGATGCATTTAAAGTCAGGAACTTGCACCATTTCCAGCTCAGATATCAAAGAAAGATGGAAATGGGTATCGGCCCCGACTAAGCAGATTGGTGCATCTCTAGTTTTAAATGATAATTAGAACAATACAAACCAAAACTTAGAAGGCTGGACTTAAAGCACATGGATGGAAGTCAGGCTTTGAGGTAAAAGGCGCAACTTTACAATATTTCAAACTATTCAGAGTTTCATATGTGCAGATATGGTTGCAGGATTTCTTCCACACATGATGTTCACCTGCATCCTTTTAATCATCATCAGCTGCTCCACCAGCGGCTGCGTCTCCCCCGTCAGGTTCATGGTGCCCTCCAGCATGATGAAGGCATGGACAGATGGGAAGGAGGCGTGAGCTGGAGGCTCACTCTGCACAGAGAGCATCAGGGGAATACTGAGGAATGAGAGAGAGAGGAAGAGAGAGAGATCATCAGGTTGCTCTGAGATTCCTGCTTTAGCCAAACCAAATTCATCCAGGAACCCTCACCTTTTCACCAAAGCCAGTGTTTCCTCGATGGAAGTCCTCAGTGTCTCGTTAGGAACATTACAGAGGCCATCTGTCACCGCAATCATCATTTCCTCAACATTAGCCCAGGAACCTGGAGGGGACAGCAGAAACACACAAGGAGATTTCACATGGCGTTCAGAGTGCCTCAAAGTAAGGCTGGGGCGATTAATCGGAAGGAGTCGATTATTCAGATTATTGCCAACTAACGACTAATCATTAACTGGAGTACATAGACTAAAAAAAAAGCCAATTTCTGAAAGAACAACATTCTCAGGGTAATTAAGCCAAAACTGTATGAAAAATATACACATTTGGTATCTAAGAAGAAAAACAACCCATTTTTGTAACTATTAAATTAATAAATAGGTTCTACCCAGAACTCTCCAAGAGACAGTTTAAACTTAAACTGGTTCAAACTATGAAAAAAACAAATACAAATAATAATAACCTCCTATTTAGCACCCTTTGCTATGAAATTATTAACTGGTTACTCCAAAACGTAAACATATCGGCCATACCCTGTAAAAAAAGGTCTGAGTTTTCTCATGTTGGAAGGATTTTGTAGTTAAATGGTAAATGGACTGAACTTATATAGCGCTTTTTTCCGATCATTTCTGACCACTCAAAGCGCTTTACACTATAGTCATTCACCCATTCGCTCACACAAACGCTCACACATTCATACACCGATACGCAGAT
>CAEGAE010013849.1:0-16258 GCA_903067095.1 Girardinus metallicus | reverse complement strand
TGGGGTTAAGTGCCTTGCCCAAGGGCACATCGACATGGGGCAGGAGGAAGCTGGAATTGAACCTACAACCTTCCGATCACAAGACAACTACTCTTCCCACAGAGCCACAGTCGCCCATTACAGCTAGCTAACATGCTATACAATTTTCATAGACAGATTTAGAGTACACAACGACACACACTTATTTGCCATTTTGTTGAGCTATGATCGTTTTCCTGCATTTGTGGTTTTCAGAGATGTAGCTATTGATTTGTAAGGGGCTAATTTTAACCTAGCTAGCTTAAATTTTTAATTCATTCAAATATTATCTACTTTGTGTGTAATGGTTACTTATTTTCTGACTACTAAAAGGTGAGGTAAATCTTAACACTAATCTTCTTCTTGTCCCCTGACAGAATATCTTTCATGGACTTACAGCCATGAGGACACAGTGAGTTTTAGCTCCTATGATTTGGAAGAGAGCCCTGGAAGTAACTTCAGCGTGTCGTTTTTGCTGAAGACCCTGAAGCCGGACGGGCTGCTGTTCCAGCTGAGAAGACCCCATGCAGAAGATGAGGGGGAGGCCTACTTTTCCATTTACCTGAGGATGGGGAGGGTTTTCGTCAGCTCTCTACCTGACAGCTCCCCGCTGACAGCTCCTGTGTTTGTGGCCACCGGGGAGAAGCAGCTTCTCTCTGTGGAAGTCAAACACACACATGTGATGTTCGATCATGCAGGACTTAACTACAGAATAGGAGAGATCCCTGAGGTGGCTGTCCGGAGCGGAGATAAGGCTTATGTTGGAGGGCTTCCAGAAGGCTGGGATGCTACTGAGTGGGGGGGACCTTTTAAAGGCTGCCTCCAGGACTTTCGTCTAGATGATGCACATTTGGATCCTGGTGGCTGGAGCAGCCCAGATGAAATAGTTTATGTATCAAGTGAAGCTGGACATTGGAAGGAGGGCTGCATCAGCGATGATGCCTGCAAGGTAAGACAGACCTTCCTTTTACTTTGTTGATGTAATTGACTAACAGAAATATCTTTGTACATTTTTCCATGAGTAACATCACTTTATTTTGCTCTTTCTTACTCGATGGGAATCTCAATTAAATTAATTCCAGACTTTGATTAGACTACATCAAAACTTTTATTTTGTTTTTCGCTTGGTTTTGGTTTTTCTGGCCTTTCAGAAATGGACTTGCTGATATGAGTTAGATTCAAATGTAGTTTAGTTTTTGATTATGAGCTGAAGGTGGGACATTCTCCTTCAGGGTTTTCCACTACAACATAGAAGCCCATCAGTTACAATAAGCCAAGTGGTGATTGTCAATCCTACCACCACCATGTTTGACAGTCAGGATGATGTTGTTTTCCTGAAATGCTGTGTTAGTCACGGGTTGGACAGAACACACACCCTGGGTTGGATTGACAAAGATTTTGGCCTCTGGGCTGTAGCCGGGTTTGGTTCCGTTACAACAGGGAAAATTATTCTACTAAGGCAAATTACAGCACATTAATAGGTAGTCCCATAAATCAGCAGGTATGAATTGATGCATGTAGGTTTAGCCAATAACTCCATGTTGTTCCCAAAGAAATCTGTTATAACTTTATCATTTTCCAGTGCTTGAATACTGTTTATCCATCCATTTTCTGTTCACCCTTAATGGGGTCGGGAGGTGCTGGTGCCTATCTCCAGCAAGCGTTCTGGTTGAGAGGCGGGGTCACCCTGGACAGGTCACCAGTCTGTCGCAGGGCAACACAGAGACATACAGGACAAACAACCATGCACTCACACACTCACACCTAGGGACAATTTGGAGAGGCCAAGCACAGGGAGAACATTCAAACTCCATGCAGAAACACCCCGGGCCGGGAATCGAACCCAGAACCTTCTTGCTGCAAGGCAACAGCTCTACCAACTGCGCCACTGTGCAATGAAATATAAGTTCCTCCGTAACCAAACAAAAGAACACCAAAACTAATTCACTGAAAGCTACCACACATATATAACTTAATGTTTCATGTTAAATAACATGTATCTACTGCCACCTTGAACCAAACAACAAAACAATGAACCAGGTGTACTACAGTTGCCTTGACAGCAGCTAATGGCAGTAACAGATCTATTAATGACTTCATATAAGAAACAGCTGAACACATGAACGTGGGGAAGTACTTTCTATGCAGCAAAAGACAAGATCGTAACATTCTCTCCATGTCTCTTTCCATCAAAAAGAGGCTTTGTCTTATTTCGTCGACCTGAGAAGGGGAGTAGGCTGTTTGAATGACTGATGCTCATCCACAGCTTACATAATCGTCATACTACTCAGCTTTATTCTAATATCGAGCACGGCCCATCCATTCTCAGCTTATCGCTTTAGTTTTGACGACATTGTCCCCTGTCCCACCCAGGCCTTCGTGAAGTGCCACTTCGATTATGATCCCACTCACGACAACCTGATTCCCTGCAAGGAGGCGGGCCTCAGCTTCACCAGCGGAGACATTCTGCAGATCTTTAACCAGGAAGACCTGAACTGGTGGCAGGTGAATCCAGCTTTCAGACACAGATCTTTGCTCCGCTTTTTTCTTTTTTCCCTGTTAAGCTGAAGTTGTTTGTGTTTCCCTCCCAGGCGTGCCACATAGAGGGAGGCAGCGCGGGCCTCATTCCAAGCCAGCTTCTGGAGGAGAAGAGGAAAGCGTTTGTGAAGAGGGACATGGAGCTCGCCACCACAGGTAGTCCCTCACATTTACCCAAATTCCCCATCAGACATCTGTTCCTCTCTGTATCGTACACGTGTTTCTTCTAATCTCGCTCTCCCACCCTCCGCCGATAACCGCTAAAAAAGTCAGAAAGATGCATTCTAGGGGAGTATTATGTGTTTTCCAGGCACATAGTGTGGTTTCATAGCAGAATCAAGAAGCTATGTTTGTTAAAAAATGCTATATTTATTGGGCCTCTTTAAAAACTCCTGCTCTTTCTGAAACTCCGCCTTCAGGAAGTCATCACAACATGGCTCCTATTAACCCTTTAATAATGTTTTACCAGCGTTATACTGAGTAGCTCCTGTAATGAACTCAGCAGATGAGCAGTTCCACCTGATGTTTGCTGGCTAGTCTGAAGGGGTAGGGCTACTCTGTGAGTTGGAAGGTTGAAAACTAGAGCATTGTCCCGGTAATGGTTGCCACGGCAGATTAAAGAATTTCTCAAACATGCATCAAGGAATCAAGGCAACACTCCAGGTTTCTTTTAGATGAAGAACTAACATTATAACATTATGTAAAGCTTGAAAAAGTAAATTTTCCACGACTCTGTCGCTTTAAGCGGTATGGTCTGACATTCACAAACCATCCTCACCAAGACGGAGCATTGATTCAGGAGAGGCAATATGAGCTCCGTAAACAAAACACCGATCAATACAGATCTCTGTACACATGAAACATGCAGGTGGGGGGAGGGTTTGTCTTATGCGCTTAGATCCGCAGTAGAAAAGGTCTTGAGTGGCGAACAAAGCAGGCGCTGAGTCATAGCACGCCCTGCGTCCTACACCTAGACGTACTGTCCTCTGAGCCAGAGGACACATCTGTCTGCCAGCACTCTCTCCTCTTGTTGTTTTGAGAGCACAGTCAGAATTCCAGTGTTGGAGCAGAGAACCTGTGGTGTCGCATGGCCATTAATTTGCTGGTTCAGCTGTTGAAAAGCAGAATTAAAGCCAGATTTAACACTGAGCTCGTGTTTCCTTGAGCAGATAGTCTGCTACACTGAGCAGAAGGTTAACAGCTTGCCAAGTCACAGGTGCTTCCTGGCACCGAGCAGAACACACCGTCTGGTTAGTGCTGGTGCACAGCACCATCTAATGGTGTCGTCTGTTTAATAGTAAACAAATTCTCTGTTTATTAAGCAAAAAGAGAGATGTTATTATAAGCAGAAAACAAAACAGAGATCCAACAAATCCACTGTTTAACTTAAAATTAATTAAATTTCATGCTTTGGTGGATTATTATACTTTGTAAATTATATTTAAACTAGCACATTTGCAAAGATTTACTAAAAGAAAAAAAGCAATTATAATTTAAGAAGAAGAAAAACAAAGTCAAAACTAAACAAATGGAAAATATCTCTGGTACAACCTGAAGAAAACAAAGAGAGTAAATACATTTTTACTTTTAAGAAAATTAATTTTTGTTATTATTTTATTGTCTCTCACATGTTTGCATTCTTGAAACTTTTTTGTAACGATCCCAATGGAGGTGTGACATACTCCACAGGTCTGAAAGCGCAGAACATACGGCTGTACCCATGAATCGGCAAATAACAGCAATAACAATGGCGGATAGCATTGTGCTGTGTTGTGCTACTTAACCTGTTAACATTAACATAATTTCTGATAAGGAACAAATATATTCCATACCATGTTACATGCCCACTTCAATCAGGGGGAACATGAATGAAGTGGACATTTAGACACGTTACTGAGGTGAAGGCTAATGAAGTGGAAGCTAATGGTCAAAGGCGGATGCTCATTCGATGACATCGCCATCTAGTGGCTTGTCATGACAGTTACATCTGACTCAAGGTGTTTTGATGGTGTTGTCTGAACAATTTTCCCAGTCAACACCCGAAAAATATTGATCATTTCCAGGCCGTAAGCATAGCCTGAAATGAGAATATTACATCTGACCAATAAAAAAAAAACTTTTTAAACAGAAATTAACAAAAATTATGTTTGATACTTGCTTAAAGGTTGTCAACTTGAAAAGGTACTTTTAATCTGACAAACAAGTCTCATCTGAACGCTTATTCTGACTTATTGAATATGACTCAGTACCATGGATTTAGCTTGCAGATGACTGCAGGTTTAATTTATTTTATGTTTTCTCTCTGTTTCAGGTCCCTTGTGTGCAGGAATGGGCGGTAAGAAGAAAAAAAAGATGATGTATTTAACCACAAAGAATGCAGGTAGATGGATCCCGACATTTTGTTTCAAATGTGTATGAAATGATTACTTACAGTTTGTTATCGTTTATTCTTTGTTCTGTTTCTTATTAGTTTTTTTTTCGTGTTTTTTGTTTTCAGAATTTGATCGACATGAACTTCGGATTTATGAAGAGGTTGCCAAAGTCCCTCCCTTCAGGAGGAAGACGCTGGTTCTGATTGGAGCACAGGGAGTCGGGCGACGCAGTCTGAAGAACAAGCTGCTGGTGTTGGACCCTCAGCGCTACGGGACCACCATACCCTGTGAGTGACTGGAACAGGCACTCTTTGGTCACACTATTTGTTTCACATGTTCTCATTTTGTCAGTTTCTGGAGATTGTTGACCATTCCTCTGTGAAAAATAGCTCAACATTAGTCAGACTGAATGGAGAGCAGTAGAATACATGGATGTCATTACTGAACAGAAACAAAGCTGAAGTTATTGTCTTTCTACATAAAAAGGAACAATCTAGAGTCAACGCACAGCTTCAGTTACTACAACTAGAAAGTAGAGATCAGGTCTGGAATCTGGGTGTAGTGATGGACTTGGACCTGAACCTTCCTAGCAACATAAAGACAATTACAAAGTCAGCCTTCTATCACCTGAAGAGAAACATTTATCTTTAGACGCATCGATCACCTCAACAGTGTCTTCACATGATTGCCTAAAAACTCAATCAGACAGCCGACTGACAGCGGTCTCTGTGTTTGAATGCATCTCCATCGCTCAGTCACCTCCAGGAAGCCGAAGGTGGACGAGCGAGATGGTCAGATGTACGGTTTCATGTCGCGGAGCGAGATGGAGTGTGACATCAAAAGCGGCCGTTTCCTGGAGCACGGCGAGTACGACGGCAACCTATACGGCACGAAGATCAACTCTATACACGAGGTGATAGAAACAGGAAAGATCTGCATCCTGGACGTCAACCCACAGGTACAGTTTGTCACTCTGTTTTTATACCTGTCAATACTCACACACTAACCAAACACATCTTCAAGGTTTGCCTGAAATAAATAACTACATTCAGATGGAAAAAGACATGGCTGATCTTATTAACGGTAGAGTAAGATTCTGATGTTTGGAGCCAGGGCTGCACCAATTGCAGTTTTCAGGCCGATCAGTAATCTTTAGAAAGCCTGACCTGATACAAACAGTTTTTTATTTTTTGTTACTGACACTGCAATGTGTTGTGGCCAAAATCTCCAATTAGAGGTCTGAAAAGTTGCTAAATTTATCAACAAAGTAGCTAAGATTTTACTACCATTAACCAATTCTATTGTGATCTTTGTGGAAGTAGCTCTGCCAATCACCCAAAATTTATGAAATCAGGGCAGATCGATCAGCCGGTCAATCAGTCGGCCCCTACTTTTGGAGCTTTTTAAGTTTCTGTTCTCTGTTGGTTTAAATCTGTCCTCACTGTACTTGTCTTTCCTCTGAAGGCCCTGAAAGTGCTGCGGACGTCTGAATTCCTGCCCTACGTTGTGTTCATCGAAGCCCCGGACTTTGAAGTCCTCAAAGCAATGAACAGATCAGCCATTGAATCAGGAGTCGTCACAAAGCAGATGACGGTGAGTGTTTGGATCATTAGACTTATTTCTCAATTGATCTATTATTCTAAATGATTAATTTTCCTCTGAAAAAAGTTACTTAATTTAATTCATTAATTTTATTTAATGAAAAAAACAACAGTTTGATACTTTTCCAATAATGTTTTGTACTTTATAGCATCAGTCATAACTATAAAGTGCCACCTAATGGATGTCAAAACATAAATATCATCAGGGATCACCTGAGTCTTCAGAGCATCATTTATAATCATTTAACCTGAACTGCACTGAAAAAACTGAACAGTTGATATAACTTAAAGAAAGCACTGAAATTGATGACAAGTAATTAAATAAAGTTCTTCTAATTTAGTTTATTACGTTGTCAAGTTGAACAAACTTGACAATGTAGGTATAACTTTATCCATGTTATAAGTTAGACCAGTGTTTCTCAAAGTGGCTCCAATGGGGGCTAAGGAAAATCAATAGCACTCCTGGATTGGATGTTTTGGAAATGGCCAGCCAATAACATGTCAAGTAGCATTTCAGCTACTTATTCTGAAAAATGCACGTACATTTTTGGTAAATGATTTGGAGTGGTATTTCGCAAAGTGGCATGGTAGATGAATCCGAGCGAATGTAAATTTAGTACAAGTCTAAAAGCGCTGTTGTCCTCTTCAATGTGCCGGTGCCAGGACTCTGAACTAAAGAGGACAGTGGACGAGAGCGAGCGCATAAAGAGGGCCTACGGACATTACTTTGACCTCTGCATCGTGAACGACGGTTTGGAGGTGGCCTTCCGCAGCCTCCGGGTGGCGCTGGAGAAGCTCTCCATGGAGCATCAGTGGGTGCCGGTCAGCTGGGTGTTCTGAGCATCGCTGGCAAAGAGTCAGAGGACGCTTTGTCACCGGTGCCGATGGAGCCGCGCGGCGGACGTCGGCACAGGCGACCAGCCTCACGTAGAAGCATTTTTTTTGTACAAACTAAGTGTTCCTCTGTTGAGCCTAATGTCAAGTTGTGATTAATTTGTCAAAACTGGTTGTTTGTTGAGGACGCTTTAGAGACGACAAGTTTTAGTGAGATCATTTAAACGTGGACGATAAACAGTTTGAGGGACAGTTTTAGCCTTCACTAATCTTAAATACTTTATGTAGTGTAAATGTTTACATTGGTTCTGTAGGAAGGATTGAAGAAAGATACCAAATGTCACATTTGTGTTGAAAACGTAATATTTTTGCCATTTGATCACACGGTATGATTGTACGTGTTCAGAAATATGCTAAAAAATGGCAATAGTTACTGAAACAAACATGCAATACACTGACTGAAACACATACATTTCTGCTTTGGGAAGCAGTGGAGGACGTTCACGTTGAGACATTTTTCATTCATCTTCCTTTTTGAATGTTGGTTTCTGTACGTTCGTCCTGAGAGTTAGAGGATCCAGCAGATGCTTGAGTTTAATCCGTAGCACCAGTAACAATCAAACCATAACACCTTCAGTAGCCGGCACCTGTTGTGTGTGTTGTTTAATGAAGGGAAAACATTCAACCTTAGCGTTTACTTGGACTCTAGAAGGAAGATTTTTTTTTTTTTTTTTTACTTTTACATAAGCTCAGTTACCAGTGGCTTCAAATTCATGTTTACTTTTGCCTTAATATGGTTCAAAAGCCAAGGAAACTGTTTTTTCTTTGTGGAACATTTCATTTCTGTCAGTGTACATGTTCCTTAGGAATAAACACATAACTCTGTCAGCTTATTTATTGTTCATTGAATCTTTCTTTCAGCCTGTAAGTACTGTATTGTAATAAAGAGTGTATAGAATATCACAGAAACACCTGGTGCTCTGATGATTTGGCTGGTGTGCCGTACTCTTTATTCTGACCTTCATATCTAAAGTTTATTAAAAATGCAGTTGGTTAAAAAATGTTGCACTGTTTTTGTTAAGTAATTTTGATATGCATATATGCAAAAGTGTTCATTTTTTTCATTTTATTTTTAAATATATTTTTCATCTCACTTGAATCTAGAACTTCGGTTTATTTGCAGTTTTATCTAACGCTCCAAGACAAATGATGTGGAATGAAAATGATAAATAGTTTTTAAACTAAAACAAAACTTAAATAAAATCTGAAAAGGTTAGCACGCTTTTGTATTGAGCCATAAGTCAATCCTTTGAGTTATTCCTGTGGGTTTTATTTTGGGGTATCAGAGTAAAGGGAGTTGAATCAGTTTTTTTTTTCAGTAGTAGAATATTTTGAAAGCCAGTTAAATGCATTTTCTTCTAATATTTCAAATAAAATCTGATTGTTCAGCTGAAGGATGCTCTCCGTGAGCGGTGCTGGCTGCGGGATAAGGCAGGTGGGGTCAGCTGTTGACGTTGCAGGGGAGTCATCCAATGAGAAGCGAGGGGCGGGGCTAGTGGATACATGTGGTATGAAGGCGGGGCCCCGCCCGTCCAGATACCTGTCAGTTTGGGGTCAACCTGCATGAGAAAAACGTAAAGGGTCACTTTGAGTATTTCGTGTTGATTTATTTAAATCAACCATTCATCCAACTGCACTCACAAGTTCTCTATACAGGTTGCTAAGCAATGGAGGGCTAAGTGTGTTTTCCCAGACTAACATCAACGTGTTACAAGAGGAAGCTGAAATTAAAGCCATAACTTCCAGATTGCGGCTTCCACTGAGCCACAGTGGCTCACTGTTAGGGGGCGCTGTCGCTAAAGTTACACCGTCACAAAGTAACAGAAGCAATCTGGGTTATAAGAGGCTTCTTTTTCAGAGTCACATTCTCACCATGCTATTCATTCATTTATGAAATAAAATATTTAAATAGGAAGCTAAATATTTATTTTACAAAGTAAACATTTAGCTCCAAAATATGTTGTTTAGCAATCTAAATATTTACTTTGAGGCTAAATGTTTGGTTTACTAAGTACATATTTAGTTTGCAAACTGAATATTTAGCTCCAATACATTTAGTTACCACGCTAAATATTTAGTTTGAAACTGTGATATTTATAGGTGAATGAATGAACCCCACGTTTTTTCTCTTACGACTGACTGAAGGTTTTTTCAGGTTTAAGGCTAATTTCACTCTAATTGTTTTTGGCAAAAACAATTTCTGCCATTATTCATATTTAGATGTGTTTAGTTTTTCTTTTGTTGTTCTCAAACACAAGTGTATATTGATAGTTCATTTTTGGACTAATTTGATGTAACAGTTGATATTGGAGGCAACTTATCCGTCCTCACCAGTGAGTATGGAGGCGGATGTTCCACGGTGCTGTAGCATGGAGGACGTCGGTCGAACTCTGTGTCCACTTCCATCTGGTCCTCTGGTCTGCATATTGCTTGGACTTGCATCGTTACCGTGGCGTCGCGCTGTTCTCTTCTCTTCTTCAAGTGGTGATAGAAGCAGAGGAGGACGGCCGCAATGGAGATCACTGCCACTGGCAATCTGGGAACAAATAGTTTATTTTCACACAGAAACTCTGTAGCTCAGACGGACTCCATCTTGAATTCATTGTTAACCCACATTATTCGAAACATCCTTCAGTCACAGCTGGACTTAAGTCGACCTTCTGGCATCACCGAGAGACGAAGTGCATCATTTCACCAACCTGCTGGGTAAAACGAGAGCGTTTTCTGTTCCTGCCCCAAATCAATAGGAAACAACTATTGAACAGATTGATGCAATTTGTAGACAAATTAGGAAATAATTGGCTACAAATTATTTTGTAGCCAAAATAATTAAATCCCAGCTGATACTGACACACCCCAGTCAAGTGATTATGACCTAAAGTGACCCGGCAACATTTCCCTCACAGGAACGTTCAGATGCGAACCGATAATAGTTGGTTAGAAGGATAGAACAGACTGGTAGTATCTGAGATCAAATGATTCTAACATTCATCCTGAAATCTGTTGTTTTTTAAACCTGAGTCAACAAGTGAAGCTCAGTCTCAGATCTATTATCTGATCAAACATGTAATAAACAGACTCTTTGGTCGTTTTAGAGACTGATCTTACCTTGTTTGAGAATCCCAAACATCCAGAAGTTCTCCAGAGCCTGAGCTGCTGTCAAATGATAATGTGTCACATGAAGGAGGCAGAGTGAGCAACGTTTACAGCATCGCTGTCATGCCACAGAGGGGTGTGTTCACTCTTTGTCACACTTATTGTACTGAGCTATGTTCAAACCCCTGGCACTTTTACACATTTTGTCACAACCACATAATTCAACATGTTTTTTGGGGGTTCTGTGTGCAGTGCAGTAATTATTTTATATAAATAACACAAAATAATATTTAGGCAAGAGTCTAAAATGCATGATTTCTGTTTGCATTTAGCCTGTATGATGTCATGTTACTTTTTTTTTGCTACTTTTGGACCAGCTTTGGATATTGTGTATTTTAAAATAACCAGTAAGGTGACAAGAAAACATGTGCAAACATAACCAAGAACAAAATCCCACTAATCTTCTGTTTGAAAAGGAGTGGCAAGAAGTGAACCCTTATTTAATCCTGACCTATTTAATGCAAAGTATATCACCTACATAATCAATAATTATCATTAATTTGTAATTAAAAACATGTTATTCAATTTACTGTGCTAAAAAAAAAACATAAAATAAATTCTGTTATATAAAACAAAATGACTGCAAACTGACTTTTAACACGACAAGAAAATTTACTGACACATAATAATAATAATAATAATAATAATAATAATAATAATAATAATAATAATAATAATAATAATAATGACTTGTGAGCATCAGAATAATCTTAGCAAAAACTCGTATCCAGAGTGATTTTTTTCTCCTTTGCTCCAGCTCAGTGAAGTTCCACCATGATGCTGCCACCACCATGCCTCGCTGTGCGGGTGTTGTGAGTTCAGGGTGTCAGATTTCCCAGCTTGGTTTCATTTTGATCTCATCTGACCAGAGAGTCTTCCTTAACATCTCCGTCTGCTGAAAGCAGTGTCTTTCCTCTCACCTCTCCCCCCATGATGTCCAGATCAGTGGAGTGTCAGCAGCTCAACATGATCTATGGATCTCAGCAGCTCCTCCAGTTACTTTGAATCCATTCAACTGGTTTCACTGGGTTTCAATTGGGTGTATTAGAAGAACAGAAGGTAAGTCCAAATTTACACCACATTTGACAATAGTTTTTATTGGTAAAAAGTGTTCAAAACATAAAATGGGATGATATAATTTGTTTCCACTTTACAAAACAAAGTCAGTTCTTTGCATTGTCACATAAAATTTTTATAAAATACATAGAAGTTTGTTCTGGGATAAACCAAACTGCCAACACATCTGGACACATTAAAACACATAATGTATATTTAGAGAAATCAGCAAGAAGAGAGAATGTATCATCTTGAAGGAGTGGGAAACTTTAACTAGGCTCTACTCAGACAAGCATAATACTGGTGTGAACGCTCTAAAAAAATAAGCTGAACTTGAGATAATTTATGCATATTTTTGTAACTTTTTGATCACCTAAACAAATACTTTTTTTTTATAGAAACCTGCTTATATATGCACAATGATGCAGCACAAACAGTACAGCATTTTCCTCTGCAACAACAGAGGAAGAGGAGGATGATGAGGATGATGGATTAGCAGGATCTTCATCGTATGATGAAGGGTTTATTCCTGAGAACAGATGAAACAGATGAAACAGATTCAACGCTGATGATTCCATTAACGCATTTAAAAAGTTGGATTATGGAGAGTGCAGCCTGAGCAACAAACTCCACACAGGAATCCTAACATGAGGGAGAATCACACTCACTGCTGGGGAAATAAATACTTCAACTCTTTGAGGAAAACAGAAGAAAAAAATGTGCCTGAGTGTCGCTGACCTGCTTTAAAAACCTTAAGAGCAAAACAATTTTCTTAATTATGAAGAATCCTTTACACTCTTCCATCCACTCAACCCTCTCGCCCCCCCCAGCACACACAGCGTTCATCATTGTTTTTTCATTCATCCATATCGCATCCCGCGCCCCCACTGCAATGGCACGGCGCCCCACGGTTTGGGAACCTCTGCTTTACACAATAATCATCCACATGGCGAAACAAAGTTCTGGTAGTGTCATGCTGAGGGAATCCGTTTCTCCAGCCTGAACAGGGCAGCTGGTCAGAGATTTAATCAAGTTAAATCGAAGAGAGTTCTGGACGAAAACCTGCTAGAATCTGCAAATGATCTGAGACCGAGTTTCATTTTCCATCAGTAGAAGAGCCCCAAAAATTCTTTTTACAATGGTCCAGTCAAAGTCCAGAGCTAAATGAAATTGAGAAGAGGTATTAAAATATAAAAACTTGCACACACACTCTTCATTAAATCTGGGTGAATTTAAGACATTTTATAAGGGAGAGTCGGCAAACTGTTCAGTTTGTCGTTGTGCAAATCTAGTGGAGACAAACCTGGAGCGACAGACTGACTCACTCAACTGATTTCTGTCTGCAAAAATGGTTTTAAAACAGATTCATTTTCATTCAGTTTGCACATAACAACACACATGGATTGTTGTGGTAGTAACATGGCAAAAATGTACTAAAAACACTGAAAAAAAGTATGAAAACACGTGAAAAGAAATTCTAAAAAAAAAACTCAAATCTGAAACTTACATAAAATTCTAATTTTCTCTCAGACGGCTGAATTTAATCCATTTTCTCTCAGATTAAATTGATTTAACTTCAAACCAACATACTTTAAAAGTTCCCCTTCATATTTATCTGCATCTAGATCTTTATTTGTACAGTACATCGTAACAGACACTGTCAGGTACAGTAAATGCACTTAATTATAGAGGTTTTAAATATGACTTGCAGCAGACAGTTCACACCCTCAGTGGCCTGTTTAAAGACGCAGAGCACACTGAGGTCAAAGCTGCCAGTGTTAGAGACTTAGAATCACGTTGACCAGACAGGAAAGTGACCGCTGCCGGGGTTGAGTCGCAGACCGCTGCAGTTTGAAGTAACCCTCATTATGATGAGGCACGGACGTTATGGGAAAGAGGAAAAAGTGATGGAAGAGCTGATGACAGGAAGCCAGGAATCCCTGTTTCAGCTTGTTTTGAAGGAATGTGGTGGAGACGCTGTCGGGACACGCTGGAAGGATCCCCGCCGCCACCTTCTGTACGCACAGAAAGCTGAAGGAGGGATTTTCTAAGCCAGAAAATGTCACTTTGGGCTCACGCTTTGGTATTAATCACAGATGAAACAGCTCAGGGTTCAAACACCTGCACACACACACACACGCACCCCCCCTCCCCCCTCCCCACACACACACACCTACACACACCCTTACACACACACACACACATACACATACACTTTGCTTTAGTTCTGCTTCAAAGCTAGCAAAACCCTGAGTGACACAATCTACCATCTAGAAGAGAGGTGGTGGGGGAGGGGGTGGTGGTGGTGATACACTACTGGCTCGAGGAGGAGGAGGAGGTGGAGGTGGAGGAGGTGGTGGAGGAGGAGGAGGTGGAGGAGGTAGACCAGTGCTGCTGGCAGCAGGAGGCGGAGGGGGTGGCAGGAAGCTGTTGTCCGACAGGCCAATGGCCGGTGGAGGAGGGGGTGGGGGGAGATTGGAGGGAGATGGATAGGAGGGTGGAGGAGGGAGGCCAGTGTCCATTGAGGAAGGAGGAGAAGGCAGGTTTGTGGCAGAAGCAGGTGGAGGAGGGGGAGGCAGGCTGTTCGCTGTGGGCTTAATGGGAACAGAGGGTAGAGGTACGGCGATGCCGTGGGCCGACCTGTTGAGGCAAAACAACAGGACAGCAGTTAGGACTTCTACACCAAGTTCAGTTAAATCAGATGTTATCAAAAATATATCTCCATATCAAATCAATACAGTAGCAAAAGAGACTGTAACTCTGTAGGGATCCACAGCTTAGGTGGAAGAATCTCTCAACAGGACACATTTTAGTCAAGCATTCCTCTAATCTGGCATTTACCTTGATCCAAAATCATTTCTAGGTATATTAATTTCATTCAAACGTCATCTAGTTAGCAGACAAGGTCTACTAACCTGTCTAATTTATTCTCAGTATGTGCATAGCTGTTCTGTGACGACCTCAGTGGTTCAGAGAACATTAGTGCTCACACGGCATCCACACGACCGAGGAACATGGCAGACAGATCAGAAAGAAACGGCCAAGGTAGGAGTTTTCTACAAGCCATGTAGGGAACACAGCAAAAAGACGCTACTGTCAGATAAAAGTGAATTTGAACTTTATGACTTACATTGAAAATGATTTGTGTGATGGCAGTGTACCACCTCACATTGCTCTGATCACACCATCACAATGGTGAACAGGCTGGTGTGTCTGATTAAGACCACATCCTCCAGAGTCAAGAACAAGAACAGACTCTCAAATACCAAGACCAAGACAACACCTGCCAACACCAATCCAACCTTCCAAAATCAAGACCAAGACGCTGGTCGTACCTTTGAAGACCAAGACTAGACCCTCCAAGAGTAAGACAAACTGGGAACTTCCAAGACCAAGAAGAATGGGCCAAGATTTAAGTTTCTTGATGTGCAAACCTAGTAGAGACACACCTCAAAATGTCTATAAAATTAATGTTGAAAAACTCTGTCATTTTCATTTCCCTTCACAACCTTGCACTACCTATCAGAGAAGAGTCCAATGAAAAGCTTTGAAGTTTGTTGTCATGTGATGAAATGTACAAAGTACAGTATGGTTGGTCTCTGTATGTCTACATACACCGAGTGTTCTTCAGCTTGCTCTGTCTTCTCTGTGGTCTGTGTGTTCTTGCAGGGCTGCTGCTCTTTGACCTGCAGGTTGGGGTTTTGGGAGTTTGGTGGGTAGAAGGTCAATGAAAGTGTAAAAGCTACAAAAAAGATAATATATTTCTCAAACTGAAGCGTACTTCACCTGGAAATAGTGTCCAATGGTGTCCAAGATGGTGTATGATATCGGAGTTCTCATGTAACCCGCGTCCTCCTCTATGCCTGAAGGGGGCGGGGCCATGGGTTTGGATCGGGTTTTGTCTTTGGGTGTGGTGAAGGCACCAATCTCCCTCCTGGCCACCTTCTCCAAGTGGATCGCAGCAGCCTGGATCAGAACACAGTCGACTAAACTACAAATAGCCACAATCTGCAATGACTCCATGAGGGAGTCTGACCTGGTACAAGACAAGATGATGGTCATAACCAGAAATAAAAATACATTTTATACAAACATTTAAAAGAAACATGTACAACATGACTGAGTTACTTTTACTTAAAACAGAAAAGAAACAATTAGTCCTACTGCAACAGCAGTATTTATTATTACATTGACATCATTTATTCATTCCTATTTTGATTAGATGCACAGATCTAAGCAAAAATATAAAATGAGCAGCTTCATTTGGTAGGTTTTATTTGATCTATGTATGGAATATTATTCATTATAGACAGAGAGAGCAAAACTAGTGTAGCAAATTGATTAAATTAGATTATCTTCATGAAGTTCAGTTATTTCAGTAATTGAATAAAAACCTAACCCCATTAGAATTTATTCTACTGGGGTTAGAAAAATACCAATAAAACAATGCAATATATATTTTTGTTAAACATATTATAGCCTACGTCTTTCTGCATGGAGTTTGCATGTTCTCCCTGTGCATGGTGGGTTCTCTCCAGGTACTCCAGCTTCCTCCCACAGTCCAAAAACATGACTGTCAGGTTAATTGGCCTCTCCAAATTGTCCCTAGGTGTGAGTGTGTGA
>CAEGAE010013848.1:0-14050 GCA_903067095.1 Girardinus metallicus | reverse complement strand
CCCAGGCCGAACTTGAAAACTGGACGTTATGCTGCTAACACTTAGCTTTCGTCAACAACTCAGGCGGAAGTGAGAACGCAAATAAAGTCCCGGCCAGAACACGGTGCGGTAAATAATAAAACATAATATAACGAGGCTTTGAGGCAGGTCAGTTTTCCTCGAGGAATTTTTATAATTGAGGTACTCGAATCACTTGAGAAATCGTTTCAGCCCTACTTGAGACCTACAAATGTCCTTCCTGTCTGCATTCGGCTTACAAATTTGATGCCATGCAGTTCTGCAAACTTACCTTCATGTTTAGGTTCCTTCAGAGATGAGGAGCAGGGCATCATCCCCAGGGCTGTTGCTGATGTTTTCAAGCTGCTCGATGAAAATGACCTCACAGACTTCTCTGTACGAGTTTCCTATTTGGAGGTCTACAAAGAAGAGTTTAAGGACTTACTGGAGGTGAAGACGGCCAGCAAGGATATCCATATCCGGGAGGACAAAGGGAACATTGGTATCGTTTTCCTTACTGATTTTTATGGTGCAAAAATAAATACAAAGTAATTCTTTCTACTATAAACTTTATGTCGTGTTACTTTCCAGTGTTGTGTGGCGTAAAAGAGAGTGAAGTAGAGGGTCTTGATGAGGTGTTGAGCTTGCTAGAGTCAGGAAACACAGCCAGACACACCGGAGCTACCCAGATGAATCCAAACTCCAGCAGGTCTCACACCATTTTCACCTTGCATATGGATCAGCGTCGTGGAAGCACTCGACTTTATGCGACCGCTGGAAGCACTGGACCGCAAGTGTTATCTTCCAAGTTCCACTTTGTAGACTTGGCTGGGTCAGAGCGGATCTTAAGGACTGGTAACACTGGAGAGAGACTGAAAGAAAGCATCCAAATTAACAGTGGCCTTCTGGCTCTGGGTAACGTCATCGGGGCCCTCGGTGACCCAAAGAGGAAAGGCTCTCATATACCATATAGAGATTCTAAAATCACAAGGTATGTCGGTTTAGGTGATATTTTCGTCAAGAAAATTGTTCTTACATGACGGGTCTTATAAACTTCATTTTTGTTCCAACTAGGATACTAAAAGACTCTCTTGGAGGAAATTCAAAAACATTGATGATCGCCTGCATCAGTCCGTCATCCTCAGACTTTGACGAGAGTCTGAACACACTGAACTATGCAACGAGGGCCAGAAACATTCAAAACCGAGCTACGGTCAACTGCAAGCGCGAACCAGATCGTGTGGAAGGACTGGAGCAGCAGATCAAAGCCCTTCGAAGGGCTCTGGAAATCCGTCAGCGCTCCGAGACACGAATCATTGCTCACGCCGATCCAAACAGGAGACCTAGAGTCGGAGAAGCAGAGATCAGCAGGCTGCAAGCACAAAGCGCTCACTACAGGACTTGTACAGACACCGCTTACAGGTTCAAGCACATCTACTTAAGGAGTTCACCTCAAATTTTGATTGTAAAACAATTAGTTGTTGGCTCACACTGCAAAAACACAAAATCTTACCAAGTATTTTGGCCTTGGTTCTTGTACAAACATCTTAGTACACTTGAAGTAAGATAAAACCACCTTAAAGGTAACTTCTCAGAAATATATAGGAGCTTGTATTATGTAAATAATTCCTCAATATAGATTTTTTTAAAAAAAGTAATAGTTCCACTTTGAGATTTTTACACTTGAAACAAGATATTTTCACATGTAATAAGTGTCAAAAATCTGACAGCGTAATTATTAATTTTTCAGCAATGTTGTTACTTAAAACAACCTCCTATAGCTTGCTGAAAATTTACTTGATATTTGCACTATAAACTTGACCAAAAATACCTGGTAAGAATTTTTGTTTTTGCAGTGTACAAATTTGCAAAAATTGAGCTCAGAGATGAATTCCTTTGTAGTTTCTCCTACATTGACATGATAGTTGTGGTTTGTAAAACTGAACCCTTGAAAGTATTGTTTAATTAAAAATATATATACATGAAAATAAAATTATAGTTTCTGCTGTTACAGTTTATGCCAAGCAATTTTTAAATTCCTTTTGAGGCCAGATGAACAAAAATGTGAAAGAAAGTTAGTTAATTGGTGTCAATGTGTGGATTTTCTTCTGGTCCATTGATCAATTTCTATTTGAATCAATTTGTTGTTTTGTCAGGTGTGAAATGTGTCTGTAATTGTATTGATTTTAGCCCATTTAGCGTTTTGGATGACTTGTATTGATCTGTTCTGTTGGTGTGCAACAGGTTGCTGGGGGAGCTTCAGAGCGAGGGGACTTTAACCGCAGAGCAGAGTCTGAGGGTGAAGGAGTGGCTTTGCTCGGTGGAGGAGGAGCGGAGCGGACTCACAACCGCCTCCGGGCCAGACAGCGGCATCGAGAACAGCTCCACCGAGGACAGCGTCGCGTTGAGAAGAGCCAGGCCTTCTATCAGGAATCAGGTCCGTTTCTTTCAGATGGGTTTTAGTCACAGATCGCTGACTTATGGGTAATTCACTGATTTGTCTAACAACTCCTCTCACAGGACACAGAAGCTGTGGAGGAGAGCTGGGACGATGATCAGGACAATGAGAAAGAAGAGAGTGTTGTTCATCTTCAGTCGGAAATCCAACGGCTGGAGAAGGAAAACACTGACTTCTTAGCAGCACTGGAGGACGCTATGGAGCAATACAAGCAGCAGGTTAGGTGCACTTTAAATGTGATACTCCTTTTTTTTCTATTAGAGCAACATTCACAGAAATAACTAAATTCTCCTCTAACTTGTTCCCCCAAGATGGCGCGTAACATTATATTTACAGGATTTTCTTGTTTATCAGAGTGACAAGCTGCAGGAGCAGCAGGACCTGATAACAGAGCTGCAGTGCCAGCTGTCCACTCTGGGACTGATGGGTATGGGGCTCAACTTGAGATTTAGACCGCACACCGCACCCATGGGCTCCATGCAGCATGGGCAGAATGGAAGCACATGTAGACAGGTAGCAAACTTTTCCCACTTAGAGAAAATCTTTTATTGTTTTTAATTTGACTACAAACTTGAACAAAATCATAATTTTTGCAGATATACACCAAATCAGATCTCCCACAATATTTAGAAAAGTTTACTTATGGATCACTCTGACTTTTTTAATATGCAAAACTACAGTTTAAGTGAAGTTGCATTTCCACACTGCATAGTTGTGATGAAGGCATTTTCAGTGAGGTTGTTTAATGAAAACAACATGAAAGGACATTTAAGCTCCTTTAAGTTTTATTTATCTTGTTGCCAACCCAAATATTACACACCAACCCCCATAATCACCAGATTTAAGGCTTTAGAGATAATGCTGACAACCTCCAAAATTAAGAAAATGACTTTTTTAACAAGAACGTTGATACCGGCATTCACAAAATGAAATCAAGGAACAAGTTCCTCAAACTTATGAGGTGCTTCAAATTAGTTCCAGTTTTGGTCTGTAACAATTTTCTGTGTGTATTATTAACAGGTGAGCTTGATGGGTCACATTGGACAGGTTCCTGATCAGGATGGAAAACTTTATGAGGACCAAGACATCCCAGGAGGAACAGAGACCTGCGACAGGGAAAAGGAGGCCAATCATCCAAACGTCAGCCAGGAGAAATGCAGGTCAGTCTGCTCCAGTGCAGCGTCATGTAAAAGTATAAGCAAAAATATTTCATTTTTAAAATTGTATTTTTACTTCAGTGTCTTACAGGATAATCTATCATTTGATTTATGTTAAATTGACATGCTTTTGTCTTTGATTTTCCACCTCACACTTTGATATTTATATTTCACCCCTCTGTATTTTTGTTTTTGACATTTGTCTGAGTGAAGGCTTAAGTAACAATCCATAGAGGGAAATTTTACAAGCTGCTTGATCTCAATGAAACCTTAAATTAAACGTGGAATGAATCCTTTGGTTCTTAAATCTGGTTCAGAATGGTAAACTGAATTTTGGGGAATTTTTGCGTTGTTAATAAAGGGACCAAAGTTCACAAACTGTTCTTTAAAAGATGCTCCATTTGTTGTTTGACTAGATTTTGAACCAGAGCTGGTCTAACTCAGTTGCTAAAAACAACTAAGAAGCCCTGTGTTCTAACAATCATAAGTCATTTTCTGCATTGTATGATTTCATAATTGTTCAGGCATACAGTGATGCAAATCAACTACTTTTCAAGTTCAAAGTTAGAAATCTGAATGTGGAAAAAAAACTGTACTGAAAAATGTGCACTTTAAACTATTTGTTGCATCAGGCCGGTGAACCTGACCTGGACCAAGCGGGACTTGCTTTCAGGAGGACTGAAGGCTCCCTCTTCTCAGGCTGAGCCCGATCAGCACCCCTATTTAGCCAGAAAAGCATGTAAGTCTAAACCCGGAAAATTAAAAGTGATGACATTTCAAAGAGTTTGAACTTTTAGACTTTCTATTTAATTAATTTTCACCTGGAGGGTAGGAGTTTTCAGAGAATGCTGATACGAGTACAGATTTAATTTTACTCTTGATTATTTCTGAAAGATAGTATCTTTAAATTAATCTATATTTTGGTTTTAATTATACACCTTCATCTGTGTAGAATAGCATTAGTTTCTGACAGATTACCCACACATACAGACTACTATATCATTTTATCGTTTTAACATTTTTCTTCAAGGTTTGAAACAAGTTATCTCAAAGTTTTGACCCATTTAACTTCACATATATGCTTTTAAATCCGTGAAGCTAATTCCAGCAGTGGGGAAAGTCTCAGAAGCTTTGAGGGAATATCAGAGTGTGGACTTCTTCAGGCACAGCAGAAGATCAGGGAGCTGTCTGTCACCATCCGCATGAAGGAAGAACTCATCAAGGAACTGGTCAAAACAGGTAGCTGTCCTGCACCTCCTTTGGAGGCCATTCCTTTTATTGTTTATATCAGCTGACCGTCTTTCCTTTAGGGAAGGATGCTCAGGCCCTGAATAAGCAGTACAGCCATAAGATCTCGGCTCTGGAAAGTGAAGCTGTTCAGGCGCGTCAGGAGCTGCAGGAGGCTCAACGTCAGCTGCAGGATCTGGAGAAACAAGAGAGAGAAATAAGCACAACAGACAAGAGCAGAGCGCAGGAATGTCGCAGGAAGATAGCTGCTGCTCAGAGCAGAGTTCAGGTTGGACTGATAATCTTCTGGATTTGATGGACATGGATTAATGTAACGCCTAATGTGGAACCTTAAGCTAGTTTTTAAACATTGCAATATTTCTGTTTGAATGTTAGGTGCTCAGTCAGCGGCAGAGGGATACGGCTCGCCTGGCCAACCTTCCTGTCCAGAGTGAGCGCCGCGTGTCAGAGCTGGAGAGAAGCGTCCAGTCCATGAAGCAGCAGCAGGAGCAGCTGCAGAGGCGCCTGCGTGAGGAGAGTCAGCAGAAACGCCGCCTGGAGACTGAAATGCAGCGAAGGACTCACAGAGTCAAGGTAGAGCTAAACAACACAAGTTGAGCATGATCAAAAGTTCTTGTTTTAATAAACGAACTAAGGCTGTATCAGTTTGACTGGGTGGAGAGTGTCAAAAAATGCCAAAACTTCACCTCTCAATGTGAGGAATAGGCGAGGCAGCAAGTTGTTGTCCTGTACAAAACCTTTCTATGTTTGGTTCTCTGGATTTCCTTCAGTATTTCCTTAGTTATGCAAATGGCACCAGGCTTAACTTGCAAGCGAAGCAGGACTAAAGTTTTCAGGTGGACCAGAGTTTGCCTGTTTAGTCTGCATCAGAGTTCAGATGAGATATCACACCTTTTTCGATAAAGTGGACTATCTGAGAAAACAAACTATGGTCCATTTAAAGTGCACCAAACACCTATCAGGTGAAATTTTCTACAAAATGTATGTCACTGTTAAATATCTCTCAGGGAATCACAGGTTATGGTTTCAGTTAGGACTGATTCTTAACAAGATATAAAACAGAAAGCTATAAATACAAAGATTTCAGGCAGCTGGAACAATTACACTTTTTTCAAGAGCTTTCCCAATCAAAACCAAGTATATAACACTTTAAAACAATGAAAAGAATCTAAAAGGAGGCTATGACAATGAAATAAGGCAAGAAACATTTATTTACTGTGGAATGTCACAGTTTTCCTCTATTTTTGCCCAATAATCTACGATATTTTTGTTGTTTCAGGAACTTGAGATAAAGAATGAGCAGCAGCAGAAGATCTTGAGAATAAAGACGGAGGAGATTGCAGCCTTTCAGAGACAGAGACGCAGTGGAAGTAATGGATCTGTGATTTCATTAGAAGAGCAACAGGTGAGACAAAAACTGGCCTAAAGCAATGATCATAGCTTGAAGTAGTTATGAAGAGTCGTGGTTGTCTAATTTTGTGTCTTGACCTTGCGAGGGCAGAAGATTGAGGAACAAAAGCGCTGGCTGGATGAGGAAATGGAGCGTGTTCTAGATCAGAGGAGAGCGCTGGAGGATCTGGAAGGAGAACTGACGAAACGAGAGGAAATCCTGGCCAAGAAAGAAGCTTTGCTGCAGGAACGCAGCGGCCTGGAGACCAAGAGGCTCCGCTCCAGTCAGGTATCAACAAACACAAACAACTCCAGTTTACTTGCGCTGTAGGTTTATAATCAAGATTACTGTGTCAATCTTTTGTCCAGGCCTTAAGTAAGGATTTGGTGACACTTACTGGGCGCATCGAGACACTGGAGCAAGAGCTAAGTGAGAGGAACGGCCTCCTTCGCAGCAGCAGCGCTCAGGACTCCCAACATATACGGCAAGAGATCTCAAACCTGCGGCACGAGAAAGACTCGCTGCTCAAGCAGCGCGTTGAGCTGGATGATAAACTGCGGAAGGGAAACCTGCTCTCACCCGAGGTCAGTTCGTTCTTTAAACCCAGCCTTTGCTATGAATGAGGCATATTGAGCAATCACACAACCACACCGACGGCATCGTTAACCATCGCTGGAAGTTATTTCACATTATCGCGCTCAGCTGTTTACTGGGTTTGTTTTTCAGGAGGAGCGGACTCTTTTCCAGCTGGACGAGGCGATTGAAGCTTTGGACGCTGCTATTGAATACAAGAATGAGGCCATCACTCAGAGGCAGAGGCAGCTCAGGGCTTCTGCCAGCATGCTCTCCCAGTGGGAAATGAACCTCATGGCCAAGCTCAGCTATCTGTCTGCCTCCGAGACCAGAGCTCTCCTGTGCAAATACTTTGACAAGGTTTGTTAAAACTTCACCATATTATTTACATGATATACTGTATGTGTAAGCTGTTAAACTTAATTAATTAATCGTACAAACACGCTCTAATTGAGCAGCTGAATGGTGAACCTATATCTGAAATGTACCGCATAGATTTCAGATAATGGCTGCAACTAATGATTATTTTATCATTTTCCTGTAGATCTTTCTGAGAGTTAATGGGATAAAAATTGACACACTTTGCAGATTTTTTTGTTTAACCACTTATGCCTTTTTTTATACAATATTTTAAATATATTAAAAGACGGCTTCAAACAATTCGATTATTTTTTTTTAAATAAGAAATTAGCTTTTTATTGCCTAAAATTCAACAACACGCTTTACCGAACGCTTGATCATTTGTATTAAAGGCTGCAACTGCAGCTAAGAAATACTTCTAACATCACCATGTGAAAGGCTGAGCCCTTTCTGCTTAACCTAACATCAATACAGTGCATGGCTGATTTGTTGATTACTTTTATTTTATATTATTATTGGCTTGCAAAAGGTTCTTAATAGGAAATTTATTTTTTATTTTTTTTTGCACAATTTGAACCAGGTGAAGTTAAAACTTTGCCACTTGAGAATTCTGGCTATTTACAGACAAAGAATGTTTTTATATCTTAATTGCAAAATGTATATGTTTTAGTAGTTTTTTGCAGTTCTGGCTTAATTGCAACTCTCACTGTTGTTTTTTTTTTTTTTTTTCTGCAAATTGCCTTTTTTATTGTCTTTATATAATATTTAATGATTAATCAGTTACTAAATTACTTAATGATTATTTTAATAATCAATTTATCATGATTATTCCGATTAATTGCTTCAGCCGTACTCTGAACAGTATTGATGTGGCTGTGTTGTGTAGGTGGTGTCTCTGCGTGAGGAGGAGCGAAAGCTGCAGCTGGCGCTGGCCGAGCTGGAGATGCAGCTGGACGAGCAGCAGCGGCTGGTGCAGTGGCTGGAAAACGCCCTCGACCGCGCACAGTTTGACACAGACCGGCGACTCACGCAGCAGCAGAAGGAACACGAGAGGAGCATGCAGCTGCTGCTGCAGCAGTGTCGAGGTGCAAAAATATCATCTGTTAACATCACAAATCCTTCCAAACCAAGCTCGCCAAGAGTGAAATTATAATCACTCGTCTTGCTAAATCATAAATGAACCATAAAAAAAACAAAACATTTTTAGTTCCAAAAACCACATTTGAGGTGCCACGCCTGTCAAATAAAGAAATAACTCGAATAGAACCTGTCTGACTGCATGAAGTAGACAAAAAGGTACACCTCACTACCAAATCTAAAGACAATTCAAGAACAGATTAGGAGTAAAGTCACTGACAGCTTTCACTCAGGAAAAGGTGTGTTTCTGCCAAAACACAAGTCCTTGATGGTGACTTTTCGAACTGATAAAATAACACTTCAGAACATCATGCCTACAGTCAAACACGATGGTGGCAGTGTGATGATCTGGCACTTTGTTGCCGCTACCGAACCTGGATGACTGTAAAGAGTTTAACCATGAATTCTGTACTCTTCTTGAACCAAAATGTCCTGCCATCAGATCCTGACTTTGGAGATTGAGCAAATTTGAGTTATTCAACAGGACAATAATCTAAAGCACACCAACAAGTTCACCTCTGAAGCACTAAACAAAATGAGATTTTAGTTTGGCCTTGTTAAATGGAATTCAGGTGCTGCAGTATAATTTTAAACAAGCAATTAATCTTCCAAAGTTTGACTGAATTAAAGCATTTCTACAAAGCAGAGTGGACTAAAGTTTCTCCTCGATGATGTAAAAGATTCCTTAACAGTGATCTCAAATGCCTGTTGTTGCCACCAAGCGTAGCATAGCCATGCATTGTATTTTGGAAAATTGCTTGTTCATACGGGGCGCGGTTGGTTTAAATAGCTTTCACTTCATAGCTTTCACTTAATAAATAAAATCCTCATTTGAAAACTTATAAAAAATATAAGGAAGCAAATCCAGTTTTGCCATTTTGGAAGTACATTTGAAATTTAAAGGTGAAACTAGAAATGTTTTTACTGAAGTCTTTGTTTGTATGCTATGATGTTGTAAATAATGACTGTAAACCTTTATGTTTGGTCGTAAAGAACAAATGGACGAAGGCCTGGCAGGACGGCGGCGGCAGTACGAAGGACAGATCCATAACTTTACCAAGGAACTCAACCACTACAGGACAGCAAATCTGGAGCTTAGCAACAAACTGCGAGATCTCTTTGGTTCAGTCAGTCAGCCTAAAGAGCTCCCCAAAGGTATAGTGTAAATATCAGGAATACTGCTTTGTAGAAATGAAGGATTGTTACTTTGGCTAGAGACACTTAACATGTTTCTC
The DNA here is from genome assembly GCA_903067095.1 of Girardinus metallicus. Classification (NCBI taxonomy): domain Eukaryota; kingdom Metazoa; phylum Chordata; class Actinopteri; order Cyprinodontiformes; family Poeciliidae; genus Girardinus; species Girardinus metallicus. Next base: position 4,495 of record CAEGAE010013848.1, on the reverse strand, counting down.
AGTACATGTCACAAAGGCAGATTACTGGTGAAGCACCATTTCCTGCCTCCATTTCCAATATAAACAACCAGTAAATTATGCAAACATTGAAGACAGTTTAGAGGTTCATAAAATAATGGAAATTAAAGTATTTTTTAGGACAGATCACTTTGGTTGTGATCTTAGATTAGCTGTTTGTTTTGGCCTCTGCAAATAACCAATCTGGATTTACAGGTAGTCACTGCTAACCTTTGAACTATCTTTGAACTATCTCTGTAACCAGATGAGGATAACTGCTCCAAATAAGCAGACTTTTAGCCCACAGTCCCTATTGCATGTGATGATTTTCTGCACCTCCTAACACTTTACCTTTGTGCTGTCTTTCAGTCTTAGCCTCTGATGCCAAACCTACAAACCTGGGCAGCCGAAGCCCTGAGGACGGTGCTGGAGGCAGAGGGACAGGACATCCTGACAAACCCAGCAGGTCCAGGGAGGAAATGAGAGAGTTGGTGAACACCCCTCTTCCGTCCACGTGGAGGCGCTCTTCTCTCCCATCAGAGGAGCCTGCTGTCATGGAGGAGCTGTGGGTTCAAGCAGCCGGAGACTGTCCTGTTAACCGTGTAGTTCAGACAGGGTTGGGGCCCTGGGGGCCGCAGACCTCCCTGCCTGCTGTTAAATCCCGCAGAGAGTCTCGTCGCTCCAGCCTCAACTACGCACAACAGCCATCAAACAACGTATTGATTGACGTACGGAAGAACCCTGTATGAGTCGAACTGAATCCACAGTGAAACTTTCCCTTTTGGTGGCTGAATTATGTTAAATTTGCTATTTTGTGTTTTTGTTTTTTTTTTTCATCCAGTTTTGTATTATGTTTTCAAAGGAAATTCCACTGATTTTTCTGCAAAGCACTTTTTAAAATAAAATTGTTCTCATGCTGATATTAAGTCTATCTACTTACCAAGTTTATAGTTTTCTGACTTTCTTTTTAACATTGTAGTATTTTTTTATAAAAAGATTGACTGAACACATCTTTGGCTCGCCTTATGTTTCTTACAGATTTTTTTTTTTAAAGTAATGTAGTGGATACGAAAAGTCTCCAAGTTTCTGTTAAGATCCCAGGTTGTTGTATCAGAAAAAATTAGTTTAGAGTGAATCATTTTACAACTTTTTCGTGACATTTGTCCTGCACCAGAACAATTTTATTAAGATAAATGTAATTGTCTCTGATATTTAGAGATTTCAGCCAGACCCGGATGCCTCTTTTTTTTTATGTTTTGCAACATTTTTCTAAAACATTTTCCACTCAGATTGTTCTCATTTGTACATTTGTAACATCTTCAAACTATGACTTTAGCTAAAAGGATGCAAATTTCAGGAAAATCTTTCTGATACAGCTGAATTTTATTCACTGAAAATGTAATTATTTTTAATTAGGTAAATGTGAAATTAAGAAGACTGAACAATGAAAGTGAATCAAAAGGTGATTCAACTGTTTCAGTGTCTTCTGTTTGTTTTTTGACATTTTGTTAATGTGAAATAAGACGTATGATAATTTGACGTAAAAGAATAGCGTTGGGTGAGAATACTATTTTGTGTTAGACTAGTCTCCAGACTAACCACCAGAGGGCAGTATAACAGTGGTGAACATTTAGCTAAGTTATACGTCTGTTTTACTATTCTTCACACAGACAGGATTCCTAGTTTTCTCCTTTATACCAACGCATTAAATTCGTAGTCCTTTTTATGTTTGGTATTTGATGAAATAACAAAAAGAAAACAAAAAATATATAAAATATGTACTACGTGCAACCATATTTACTTCAAATCAGTGTTGACAGAAAGTATGCTGGGAAAAACAACACAAAACAGATGTAGTATTTTAAAGCTGCAACATCTGCAGCTTAAAATGAAGATTGAAGATAGAGATATTATTTTAGCCAATCCATTTCCTCTATGAAACTTTTTCCACATTTTTGTTATGTTACAGCCTTATTCAAAATAAAATTAATATCTTATCCCAGAATCAGACATCGCACTATGACGATGTCTGATTTAACAATAAAAATTTTGAGAGATTTTTATGGGGGCTAATTTAAGGAATAGATTTAGGAATAATTATTGTTGAAATAATCTTCCCTGAAAGCAGCTTGTATAGATAAATAGAAGGCAGACAGGCAGACTCATTATGTAGAATCAATATAATTGACTGTAGTATACACACAAATGCATAAAACATGAAAACACGCTTCTCTGTAGTACCGCTAGGTGGCGACATATTCTGGGTATATTGTGGCCCAGTTTGACGAACATCATCTTCTTGTGATTTCATTATGATCAACGCCGTTTATTATCTGCAGACGCACTGATACACGAATAGTAAAATTAATGGATGCTGGCTATTTGATTTCAACCAAACATTCATTTAGTTATGTCTGAAAAAAGAGGATCTGATTCTTTTGCATGAATCTGTTTGTCGCTCATCATTTAATTGGTTCACTTGCATTGACCATACACGTTAAAATGATATCCCATATTCCCCGCCAACGCAGCTCCAAAACACGCACCGACGCACCGAAGAGCTCCATTCCCATTGGTTATCTTCAACCTACCGACCGCGTGGCGTCAGCAAAGGGAGGAGGAAGTGTTAAGAGGAGAAAAGGCAGCAGGGAGGTGAGAGGGGACCACTGTGAGTCTGTCAGGGGGGCACATCTCAGCCTCAGGACCGGAGACCGAAGCGCGCGTTTGGACACGGGGCGGATGAAAAGGTTCGCCGTCCGCACGGAGCATCCCGCGTCTCTGACAGAAACCAGATCCGCCTGATGTGGTTACAGGACCGGGAAGATGTCTCACCTACAGCTCCATCAAGCTGCCGTGCCGCAGATGATGAGAGGGGGGGATTATAGATCTGATCCACGCCGGGACTTACCTGTCTGTCAAAGCAGGTGTGGACAGAGAAACTGGAGGCTGGAGAAGCGCCCTGTGGATGTTTTTATCTCCTGGATGCAAAGGACGCTACGACAAACCCTGAAAGTGAGCTATTTGGATTATGTGGTGTTTATTATTATTCCCATACGTTTAAATTTACGTAGACATGTCTTTTACTCCCAGATGTATCAATTTGAATTTTGCTTAAAATGTTTCGCCTTCTGGGTGGTGTGTAAATTTTCCATTTTTATTTTGTATCTGATATTTGAGTTACGGACAACACTGGACAATTCAAAGAAACCCAGCAGGCCTTTTGTGCTTTATTACTCTCTTTCAATAACGCTAACTTTGCACCAAGAGTCTGGCAATTACAAACGCCACTTTATTTAAGCAAAGACAACAGTTATAATGTGGCCTGTTGCGGAAATTTATGTTACAGAAAGATTGGCAGAAATTTCTTTATATGCTGATATTTGTCAGTGTTTTTACTCAGCTATGCAAAGAAAGTGACGCAGCCGTTGTTAGTGCATCTATTCTCCAATTAAAACATCTGACGTCAGACGCTCTGACCTAAAGAAGCGTCAGATCATCATGAGGTTAATTTGAGTTTAGGCTTGTAATCTAAAGCTGTGCAGGGGAATGACTGTGCATAAAAGCTGGTGAACATTTTTAAGGGTGAAAAGTTCATGATTCTACCGACCAAAACGGCCTTACGTTGAAATGTTATTATTGGTTAAATCAATGGCAGCAATAATTAGACATGCTTTTTTAAAATAAAAAAATAATTGTGAAGAGGTATTGAAACAGGATTAATTGATGGAATTCAACTTTAATGTGGATGATTTGAGATTTTATTTCAACAGTTTAGCAGCACGATAAAAAGATCCAGCCACTACAAGTTTTGTTCTGTTCCTGAAACTGAGATTTTCACCAATAATTTTAGTGCTTCTATATTTTATTTTTACGACAAAATTAACTAATGGGCTCAAACCTGCAGTAACGTTGCTCATTCTGTGATTTTCCCAGGAAGCCTCAGTTTTTCCAGTTTGCTGCTCTGACAAATGAAGGAGCCTGTTCCTGTCTTTGGTTATCTAGCTGTATGAGTGTAAACTCTCCATCATAAAGCTAGATAACCGAAAGTAGGAATGACCTCCAAGGCTTCGGACCCTCAGCTCATGTGAGAGGAAACCTGGAAAAAGGAATAAGCGTCACATGGTGTGTTCAGGTAGGTCTTAATTTGTAGTATCGATAAATAAACGAGTGATTATATACGTGTGTAGAAAGAAAGTGCATGTATAATTTTCTCTTTTTTGTCAAAATAAAAAGTTGTGATTGAAACCAATTGGAAATTAAAACCCTGTTCTCTTTCTTGATTATTGGAGGATTACACAACAAACTAGCTGGAAAAACGCAACAGTTGAAATTTCTTCATTTTTCAACCTGAATGTTTAAAGAAACCTATTCCTGTCAAAACTAAACAAAGAAAATGAATTAAACTCCTAAAAAGATACATCTGAAAATCTTGCTAAATCTAAACAGAAACAGTACAGAATCCCACCTTAACACACATCAAGTTATTTATATATATATA
>CAEGAE010013847.1:0-16395 GCA_903067095.1 Girardinus metallicus | reverse complement strand
GTCAGAGGAGGATGGTGACCACACCATGAGTTTCTCTCCTTTATGCCCATAGCAGCCAATGACACAGAGGTATTCCTAGCAGCATTCATTGTTATGCATGAAGATGATTTTGCTACTGAAGGTTCGGCTCTTCTTTTTGAACCATGAAAGAAAGTGATCAGTCAGAAAGTCCAGATACTTTGCTGAGGTCATTTTCACACCTTCAGGGACCCTAAAGGGGTGACCAATGATTCTCTCCCCATGATTTCGGACCAAAACACGACTCCACCACCTCATTGTTGAGGCCCCGGCCATGTTGGGACGTGGTGGCCGTCCACCAGCAGTCCACTACTGCGTCCATCTGGACCATCCAGGGTTGCACAGCAGTCATCAGTGAACAAGTCTGTGTGAAAATGAATCTTCATGTCCTGCTGGACCCACTGCCACCGTTTCTGCTTGTGAGCTCTGGTTAGTGGTGGCCCAATAGCAGGTTGATGCACAACAAGCCTCTGGAGGAGTTTTCGTTAAATATCTTGTCCACTGCACTACACTATCTGATGATCTTAGTCAGCAGAGATCCTTTCTCTTTCCTATATTGCTTGAAACCTGAGGCCTGCTTAATAATGTGGAACATCCTTCTTAAGTAGATTTCCTTTAACTGAGCTCAGCAGACAAACTAATCAACCCAGAACTCTGAAATTAATTATAGTGATTCAAAGAGCCCTGAGACACAATACCATCTATGAATTTAATAGCACAACAAAAAATGTAATCTTTATGACACTTAAATCCAATTTGCATAATAATTTGGAACAATGTGTATGAAGTCTCAAAATTGGGGCTAGTAGAGGCCAAAGCACCAGACTGAAGACTTTTGTCATCCATGTTTTAGTAGAAAGAGAGAAAAGAAAAAAGAAAACATAAATTATGCAAATGAAAATGATTGACTGTTTATTTTGTCATGCAGTTCATTGATTTATTGCTCATTTTGACAGGCCTACTCATCACTGCTTAAAAGTTAACAGCAGCATGAAACATGTGGATAAAACAAGTATTCGAAACAAGAAACTAACCAATAATTATTGATATTGATTATTGATATCTTATCACATACAGTGATATGTTTTTCAGCCATATCGCCCAGCTCCCAGTGAAAAGTAGCCGTCTACAAGTTATTCATGAAAAATGTAGCTCACCCAGCAGAAGAGGGGTATTTTATTTTTGGCTGGAAAGTCTATTGAAAGCTTTCCAGTATAATTTATCTTTAAATGAATTACTGGCAAGATGTTTATATGAACAGTGAAGAGATTTATTGCAACATATAACAGCTGGACATTTGCGTGTTTTTCACGTCGCTCCTCCAGGCTCCTCGGCGATGCCACGCAATTAATTTATATATATTTTTTAATTTTTCCACTTTCGACTTTATTTGATTTATATGTTAGTCAGAGACACGTCGCATTGTTATGATACTTATAAAGCTGATTTGGATTCAGTTCATGTTTCTTCTTCTCTTTATGGCTAGAAACTGTCTGACTAATGAAATCGTGTTAAGATGAGACGACCTATTTCCATGTTACACTGTGCGCAGCGTGAGTTGGAGCGAACCAACTCAGAGGAAAAAAAAGGTTTTATTTCTACTCTTTACTATATTGGGTTTTAAGGAAGCCTGAGAATCATGCTAAACTTTCAACATCTGACTGACTGCAGGGAGTTATCAGGTTTTTTTGGGGTATCAACAAAATGGAGAAACAATTTAAAAATGGGGTAAAAGCTTAAAGGGAAAGAAGGACATAGGAAGTGCCAGTTATCCTAAACATATAATAGAAATAGTTTTAGCCAAAGTTGGCAAAACAACTTATTTTGCTTATATTTTCAAACTGGCCATAAATAACTTTTTCTCTGTAATGAACTAAGCCTTTATTGGGGAACTATTTTTTTCTATTTACTTAGATTATCTTTGTGTAAAAATAGTTTAACATATTTAATGCATTAAAGCATCACTTACACTCGGGCAATCGCAGCACTCCAGCAGAGCATTCTCAGATCAGCTGGATTTGTTGACATCCAAGCTGATTTCCAGCTTCCCCTTTCATCCACCATTTACTGGCAAGGCCAGAGCCTAAAGCTAGATTTTCTTGGGCTGTCCTTGAGCCATCACAGGGACCAATTGACAAGCGGGGAGGATATGTGCGGGGTGCAGCCAGTCAGTGCCACCTGCTGAGCAGAGGAGACAGAAAACATTTTTATTTGAGAGTAGCAGATTTACTGGGAGTTCTCTTGCGTGTGTTGTGAGCTGGTAAAATGACCAGGTCCTGACAAGACTTCAATTCACGGGTCACAAAACATGTCAGGGTAATGGCAGGAAGGTTGAGAAGCACACTTAGCTTGACAGGTTCCTTTTAATGCTGGCTGCCTCCAAGCTGTGATCCACGTGACGCGGCGCCCATACAGATTAACTCAGAGCTCACTTGGTTTGCATGTCGATTTCCTCTCTAATGTCAATCTGTGGCGGCGATGGAATTTGTGTTCTTGCATTGTGGTGAAACTGGGAATTTAGTCCTTTGTACTTCCACAGTTAGTCAGATTTAAAAATTATAGAGAACAAAACCTTCGTTTAAAAGTTTTTTTTTTTTTTTTGTTTTTACTGTCTTGCAAAAGTATACCCACCGATTAATTTTAGTGTGTCACAATCACAAACACGAGTGTTTTATTGGAATTCTGCTGTATGTGAAACACACAAAGTGAAGGATAACTATTCAGTCACTTGAAAGCCATAATGGAATGTTCATGGTTACTTTTACCACCTTGTGCTAATTGCTACAAGTCTTTTGGGGTATATTGTGTAGAAATCAAGGGTTTTGCTCATCGTTCTATACAAAAAAATCTATTTCTGTGAACATCTATTTTCAAGTCTTCATAGAGATTCATAAGTGGATCGTGGCCTGATCTTTGGACCAGTCTAACATATAAGTAACTTCTCTGCTGAATAGACACATTTCCACCGAATAATACAGATATCACCAAGAACTATTAAAGTGACACAAAATACTAATGTTCTCTAAAATACCTCTGAGGCCTTCATAGAACATCTGAGTCCATGAAGCAGCTGATTCCAGACAGTTGAACTGGATTTTATTGAGGGGTACCTGAGTAATGCTGAATTCAGACAGAACGCAACCAATGCCTCGAGTTGGATGCTTGTGCATTTGGGAGTCAGAAGCTCCATACTGAGCGTCAAAATTGCTCTTGATGAGCAAATGAGCAAAGTGTGGAAAGATGGGCGTTGGGAGGAGAGCATCTTGACTTTTGGTTGTCTTCTTTTGTCTGTCTCCTTGTACAATAGTGGATGAAATTGAAAGACTGGCTTGGCTTTGTTTACTGAAAACAAGAGAACGTGGTCGTCAGGCTCTTTGCATCATGTCTTGACTCACCAGATAATTCAGAAGCGTTCTGCATTTGGTGAATTGACTAGGGAGACTTTCCCCACTTTTGTGGTCTAGTCCAATTTGACAACCTGCTGACCCGCATTGGTGCCCGCACCTCCTTCCAGATCACCAACTAAGTCATATAGCAGAGTCTCTCTGATTGGTTGATGCTCTCGTCTATTAGGAAAAAATTGCTTGATGGAGGCGATTGGATCTGATCCTACAAAATCGCTAATGTTCGTCGGTGACCTTTGTAGCATGCCAGATCGACACTGAAGGACGTTACGGCTACCGGAAACTGCATGCACTGTAAAGAACCATCTCCTCAGTGATTAGAGAGAAATGCAGAGCCGACCGACACCTATACCATAATAAAATGTCTTAAACTTCCTTTTACTCTGACGCAAAATATTGTAAACATGGTCTGAATGGCTTCATTCACATCCTCTGCTGCCATTGCCAAACTGCAATCACAGGCAGACTGCAGTTTTAACGTAGAAACATCATCATCATTGTTTGCAGCTCCTCTATACTCTGACTGGCTCAGTTGAAATGCAACCAGAGAAATTGAGCTCAGTGTGAGAAATCCTTACTGGAGAACTGAAGGGAGATGAGAATCGAGGACGTCAGTGGCCAAGCTAGGCTTTATCCAGAGACTTCACACTTTGGTACTACTCTCTCTTGTAGTAACACATTAAATTAAAATTGAACAAATTTAGGTATTTAGTTGTAATTTAACAAAACATGGAAGAGACTTAAGATATTACAGGAAGACCCTGTAGTCCTGAAAAATCACTTGATCAGTTCTCTGTGTGGTCTAACCAGCATGGGCAAATTGGAAATGCCTGCTTGATTGTGACTCTTTAAGAGGTGACTTCTTCACTGGTGCTTGAAAGACTCGCTGCCCCTGAGTAACAAATTATTACCTCTGAATGAATCCCCAAAGTCTCGCCACTAATGCCAAACAATAGGTAGTCGGAACAGGGAGGCTGCGCTTTGCTTCAAGATCTAGGTTTTTTTTTTTGCACCCGGCATCATTTTTTGCTTCACTGATCTATCACTAAACAACAGCTGCTGAGCAGAAGCCAGAGAGACGCACTGCAGGGAGGATGAAGCAAAGTGGGAGAGGGAGAGACATGGAGATAGCAACAAAGAGGCAGAAAAGGCATCTAAAATTGGAGACAGAGGAGTTTTAAGAGGCGAGGTCACCGGTGATAGCCTGAAGCTCTTAGGCAGTGGTGGCCCACTGAGAAGAGGAGTGAGAAGAGGGATCCTGGCAGCTCTGGCGCTCTCATGACGGATAACAAGTCACCTGAAATGGCTTCCTGGGTGGCAGCCATTAGACAGACAATTTGCAATCATCCTCGGCCCAATTTCTCTCACCTTCCCCTCCCCTCCCGTCCCTTTCTCTCTCTCTTACTTTTTCTCATATTACTCAGCTTCTCGCTCTGGTGCCCCATAGACCTTGGCAGCTTGAGTGACAGGGACTTAACTAGTCTAGTCACACAAACGTGGGAGAGGAAATGAGGAAAGGAGAGGTGGTGGTGGCCGTGCTGGGAGGGCGGGGGGAATTTCATTCATCTTGCAAATACCAAATAACCTCTGCCGCCTGGGCCCATTTACATATTCCTTCCGCATCCCGTGTCGGCCAGGTGCACGGCCCTGTTCCCAGTTCATCCCAGCTGGTCCGCGCCAGCGCCGCCTGACAGCACAGAGTCACAAAGCAGAGGGGGAACTGCAATAGAGGCTGTGAGGGCAAAAAAAAGAGACCGGCACGTTGTATTACAACAAAAACAAGACGCAAAATGACACAGAAGTAGCGGTGCATCGGATCTTTGACACTGGGAATCCCACAGTATCCTCAACATCTACAGTGGATGCTAGGGCTGTCAGTTTTAGCACATTAATGCATGTGATTAGTCTGAAAATGTACATATTACATAATGCAGACTGATCAGATCTCCTATTTTGACGTAAAAGTGTCTCTCCCACATAGGGTTAGCTGGTTTACAGCAGCGCATTATGGGCTTGACACATGGGGAGCGACAAACGACAGCGAAAGATGAAAGTTTCCTGCAACAGCAGACGGCAACAAAGGTGGAAAAATTTTCAAGCTTCCTGTGTTGCGTTGCTAACCCGCTTGAACTCATCTATGTGTACGAGCCGAAAATTTCACATGTACGATTTGCGTCGGTCCCTCAGCTGGATGAGAACAAGCGACTGTCACCTCAACGCTCAGGAAGTGAATGGAGAGGGACGTTTCTAAATTAAAACGACTTTCTTTAAGCCTTTCTGAAAAGAAAAACCTGGAAAACTGAGATTCTGCAGCCACGTTTAGTTTGAGACAATAAAATATATTTTTTTAAATGCGCATACAGTGGCAGGCTTTGATATGGGTTATATGTGGAGTTGTCCAGGGTGGCATCAGGTGCCCAAGAACTAGAAAATAAACTCTGTTACTTTGTTACTAGACAGTAACATCAAGGCACTGTCAACGCAATCAAAAAACCCGCCTCATCCAAACTCCAAAATTGTTTATCAAAAAAAACATTTTTTTTTCCAAAATTGGCATGTTTCTAATTTACTTAACAAATATCAAGTAACACAAATACATAGTCAATGGAAATGCAACTACTGAGACCTCAGCTCTAAATACACTTACCTTGAAATATTTTAATTATATCTAAAATAAACAAGCGTAAATATCTTATGCTTGTTTACACAAATAAACACATCCTTAGCTTTGTACCCTTACAGCCACACCATCCAAATTATCACCATCCAGGGCAGGGCGATAATGTGCAGCTCAGCTGTAAAAGTACAGGGACTGCTTTGTCAAGGGAACCTGAGTGTGTGTAGGGGTGTGCGTGTGTGTGTAGAACACTTCCAGTGCATAGCACACACATCGGCAGGACACGAAGCGGAAAGATCACCTGTCCAACTCATCAGTGCATTTTTATTGGTGTGTTATGGCCATGTGCTTTCAGGGGCTGTTGGCACCACACACACACACACACCAACACACACACACAGACACACGCCCAAATGTAGCAATTCCAATTGTACTGAAAATATTGTATGCAGAGTGGAATTCAGGCAGTTTTTTAAGATTACAGCTCTTTTTTTTTATTATTATTAAATGCCACCTATTCAGTATTAAGACAAACTTAAAATTACATTTCCAGGTAAAAGTTTAAACGTACTTGTACATGAAGGTCAAAGCAATGCTGCTGCTTATTTTTTGGTTAGATGTGGATAAAAGGGAGACGTGCAATAAGCAAAATCATTTGACATACTTGTCAAAAATCATCATTTATACACAGTTTTTGTTTCCATGTCGTTAAATCTGAGGTGCTTTGAGGTTACCCATTCAATATGTATAGTTATTTATTCAGTTTCCTCATTTTTTTTTTTTAGCCACACTTTCTTCTCAACCTTTTCTTCATAAGCCTCACAAGTTTTGGTCATGAACCACCTAAAAGGAAAAAGAGATTAGTTCTCTGAGTTTACCCTGAAGACAGGCTCCCAGGGCCTTTTGATGTTTCCTAAAGCTTCTCATCTAGCCGGGGAGAAGTCATAGCCAAGGTTAAAAAAATCAAAGAGCATAACATCACCGTGTGCATTAAAGTCAATGGATTTTAACAATGGAACACAACTGGTTGCAGACTTTGTTCAGTGAGAACAGTTTCAAAAAGGAAGTAACTGGATTATACATGTAGTGCACTGTTTTACTATTACAACAAAATCCTTCACTTCATACACAGCACAGTAATGGGCAACGATGCACAACAACAAAAAAAACACCACGATAAACAAAACGGGGTTTATAAATGGTGGTTTCGGGAAGGCATTAGGCATTTTAAATTGCAAAAATAAAGTCCAGCAGTTTTCTCTGTGAAAATAAAGGTTTTTAGTAGACCAAATTATCACAAATTTTAAAACGCTAATAAAACATTCCGGTTTATAACTAGGATCCCGTCAAGTGCCAAGTCGACCCTTGTTGTGAATTGATGCTGTGCACATACTGGACTTTTGCTCTTTCAATTTGTGGTGTTTTCTCACTAAGTTGCGCTCCAGTTGCGTTGATGTCAAACCAGTGTGTTTTCTTGGTACCTAGTATGAACTGAAACTCCATTTCAGTTCATACTGGGAGTTCCACAAATACTCCACTCTACACTTGCAGTTTAGCTTTGCCATGGCCTTCCCATACACTTCTGCAAGATTCTCATCTTTCTTCAGTGATCTCCAGATGATTTCATCCGAGCCAATCAGCAAATAGAAGGAGTCGTTGTGTAGACGTCAATTTTCTGCGCTGTTTCAGAATTGTAGTCTGCTTATGGTTGTAGTTTTAGAAATGGCAGCGTATGAAATGAAGCCATATTAAGTCCATGTTGGTCATGGTTACAAATATTGAGCAATTTAAGTCAGAGACACAGAAAATGCTTAAGATGTTTTATTGCTGGCAAAGATGTTGTGTCCCTGAGCTGGCGCATTACATAAATCAGAGCCAAAAAACTAGCCACTGGGTAAGATTAGATCCAATCATTTAAAACTTCAACGGAGCCTCAGTAGCTGAGGGTCCAGGCCCTCTGTCTGGAGAACAAGGGGCTGGATTTTACCAGGCTACTTGTAGTTAATTTTGTTTAAAGATCCTTGTGCTTAAAACACTAATCTTTTGATTGCTAATTTTCTTTACAACTATCTTACACATACACAACCTAAATCCCACCAGTGAGACATGTACCACAGTTTGAGGACCCATGGCTTAGGCCCAGGGTTTCCAACCCTAGTCCTCGAGATCCATTGTCTTGCAGGTGTAACCCTTCTCCAACACAACTGAGTCAAATGAATGGCTCATTACCAGGACTTTACCAAACCTAATGGTATGCTGAGGAGGTGATTCGATCACTTCATTCAGCTGTGTTGGAGAAGGGATGCATCTAAAACCTGAAGGACGGTAAATCTATTGGTCTTGGGCTGGATACACCAGGTGTACACTGTTATTCTCTTTGTTTCAAGAATGTGTTCATGTTCACCATTAGTAGAAACCATAAGATTACAAGATCACAAAGACCCTGTTTACCTCTCATATCACACCATTCCTGTGTCTGCTCTGGCCTCTGATCAAATTCACAATTTAGTTCAAAATCCCTGTTCATAAAACCTCTAACAATCACGCTTTTTTACTCTGCACAATCATTCTTAAACATCTCAGGTGTTTTGATGGATACGTTCTGGCTGTTCCTCTTCCCAGACAGAAAACACAAGAGAATTGTGTTGGTGTCCTGGATCCCATCAGACCCACATCGAGAAGGTCTCTTTGGTGCTCTCATCACAGCCAGTGAATCCCTTCTTTTCAAAGTGGTTTTGTGTTGAAGTCACTCTCTTTAAGACTCTACTTTTAATTATTTTATTCTTCACACTTTGTACTCTATATACTAGCTGGCATACCGTGCGATTTCAAATACCCTCATGTCAAAGTGTGCAGGCTTGAAATGATAAGCTGTAGATGGCATCCTTTGTCACAGCGTGTAATGTAAAATATGAATTAAATATGGGTTAATGCTGCATTAGGATCATGTCACAAATATCCAACAGTCATCAGTCTAACAATGGAAAGCAGCTCTGTCTTTAATGGTCTTGTCAATGCCAGCAGATTCTTAGATGTAGCCCTGACTCACAGAGCACTGGTCTGGCTTTCTTTGAAATGACCAAGAAAGAAGCTGGTGAAAGTGAGGTCAGTCAACACAGTCCTGAGAAAGACAGTTTCTAAGCCACAAGTTTTAAAAAAAAAGCACCTTTTCATAATAATTAACAACCACCATCTCTATTTGTGCTTGGAAATTAAAGACCAGCTGACAATTGGCTTTTGAGAGTCTGTAGCATGTATAGGATACAATTCAAATACTTTAATCTGAGGTACGCACGTTCTTTTGGAGTAAGGAATAACTCTGCCCGTGAGGCACATGTTCTTTAGCGTGAGGCGGCTTTCCATGTGGAATCTTCTAAGTAAAGGGAAGCGCTGTGAGCTGCGATCCTGTTTGTGATCTTGTATTGTTAGCACCACCACGAATAACAAAACTCTGGCAAAATGCTGTGCCGATTAGCTTCCCAGAATAAGAGGCAAATCTCTGAAAGCTGAAGCAGCCTCTGTAATGAAGACATCTCGAAATGGCATTAAACTACAGCTGAAGCCAGTCAGGCATGGCTAAGGCCAACATTTGCTGAGTCAAGTTACTCGTACCAGAAAATGGTTGGTACATGTCTGCTTGGATAAAAGGCGGTGTGATAAAGGCATTCTGATCACTTCTTTTTATGTACAGAAAAACACAAGAAGAGAGAGAGAGAGAAAAGAAGGACCCAGCTGTTAAGTGCTTGTCTCTGAAACGGCAGATTGTCCTGAGATGAGCATTAGTGGACTAGCAGCAACCAGGCCTGATGGAGTCTTTCTCCAAAGGTTGAACCGTCTGTTGCCACCTGCTATTGCAACCTACACACACACACCTCACCTACATCTGCCAGTACTCCCATCTTCGCTGCACACATACGCACATACCCATACACTCGTCTGCTCACATTGACGGTAATTTCAGAAGATCGGCGAGCAAGTGTTGGGGTCCGAATTAACACATCAACAGCACCTGAACAACGGGACCGACTCTACATCCCACGTCGTGTTTGTCGGAGAGAAATGAGGCGCACCGCAGACTTAGTCACACTCAGTCTTCCACTTTCAAACAATTCTGAGTGTTTTGTAAAGGAACACACTGCACTGTGAGTGTTCATTTCCTTTAATAGCACTTGAGCTGTGCAAAATAGATGGTGGTGGTGAAGGACGGGTGTAAGAAGGGTAATGTGAGCACTGTAGAAAAACAACTAATGGAACAAAATGTCAGTTAACAACAGTGTTGACAACAACACCCCAGAGAAAGAGTTGAAGGAAATGAAAGGTGCAGTGTGTGCGGGCGTGTGTGTGGGGGTGTGTGCGCGTGTGTGTGAGAGAGAGGAAGCTAATAGATTTCCATCCAGTGTCATTTTGTCATTTCTGGTCACAAAAGGTTGTAATTAAACCGAAGGAAGACGAATCCTCGGCGGCGATCTATTCAATGCTCTAGTGACTCGTGCAAAGTGATGGATCTTTGACCCAGTCCGAGGTGTTTTGTACTACATCTCAGTCTGGGGTGGTGTGAGATTGTTTACCTGATACCATAAATACCTCACCACAGTAATACAGCTGCATGGAAACACTGTATGTATAGCAGAAAAGCAGCATCCCTACTCCTGGGAAGTAATATCTAGATTTTACAGGCATAATGTGATTTATTCTATTTATTTTAAGCATATTGTACAGAATATTATATATTGTATTGCTCTAGTATACTTTGCCTTGCTATAGGACTCATTTATATTTTGTAGGATAGAATGGGAAATTGCAAATGTAATGTTAAAAGGGAGGAGCTATGCATTTTCCATTCACATAGTGCCATCTTATAGCACGATCCAAAAACCATGTTACCATCAGATGGTCTGGAAATGTTGTATATGACATATATGCAGCATTTTTGTTCTTATTCTAAATCTACTGGAAAAGCATCTGAAAATGTACTCAGTGATTCATACTTAGCTAAAACCAGCAATTGTCCTGAGTCTTTAACAGGCTATTTAAACACTATAGAAGCATGTAAAGGTTTGTCATTTAGCAGGTGACCATTGGCACAATACTAAACATTTCTGCCACTATGCATTAAGTGGCAGATCATATTACATTTAATGTAATATGATTACACTAAATGTAATCATATTGTGTTATTGGGTAAACTGTAGTTTCCATTTTTTGGTGAATCCTTCGCTTTCAGCTACTTCCTGTGACCAGGGAATGATGGAATTACCACAAATGGCCAACAAAACTCCCAACATCTCCCCATGTCTCTCCATCTGCAGAACGCCAACCTGCCTTTTCTTCTCCGAGGTTCTTCTGAGCAGGTTTTGCTCCCTGATAATCACGTGACTCTCCAGCACAGGCCAAGAACTTTTTCTGTCGCTGCAACTTCAGAAACCACTGACTCAGCAACGTGAGCCATGAGACTTCTCCGTTAGACGAATGCACACCTTTAACGGGCGCAACAGGTTCCATTGCCTGCAGCGAAGCAAAGAGTCTGCCAGCTTTTAAGCAATAAAGCAAATTACCAAGTCAGCGAAGTGCGCCGAATCTGCACACAGAATGAGCAAGCTGTTTCCTCCTATGGGCACTGACTGAACACAAAGTCCCCGAAGAAACTGCTTTCACCAACTGGGCCACAATGACTCCCAGCTCTACAACTACTGGAATGACAGAGCTAGGAGGAAGCATGAGGACGGACCAAGGGACTTCTCTTTTTATTGCTGTATGTACTTTAACTGATCTTTACATAGGTGTAGCACTTTAGCACTGTAAAGTAGGAGGTTTACCTCCTACTTTACAGTTGTGCGCTACTTTCTGTTTGTCTTTTAAATAACTTCCTAATAAAACAGAAAAACGTTGGTTGTTGTGTTGTGTGTTCATGTCAAGGGAATGCGTTATATTTTCTGAGATTGGTTTGTTTTCTGGAATTGTTTTATTGCTGGATGTCTTCGTATCCAGGTTTGCCATTTCTTTGGTTTAAAATGCCAAAATTATAGTTCATCAGTTGAATAACAAATATCTATAATCTGACAATTTATCAATTAATCCTGGGTAATAACACCATCAGAGCATCCCCTAAACTTTGACTTGAGTTAGGTACGGCTTTAACCACAGAAAAAAAATCGGAGGCTCACCTGAGCTCAATAAGTAAAACAGAATTTTACAGTAAAGTTATAAAATAACCATATTTATCACATCTTCAGCATTTCAGATCAATGTATTTGGGATGAGATTGACTAACCTCACAGGTCATTTTGTTAGGCACACTTTTCTTGTACTAACTTTGACACACTTTTGCTTTCTGGACTTCTTTGATTCTTCATGGCACAGATTCAGGAAGTAAGTGCACTTTGATGTCATTCATACTTAAACTTATCGCAATAAACAATTAGTCAATGAATCACATGATAAATTAAAATTAGCTTGATAATTTTCATTCTGTTTAATGTTTTTTGAAGGGTAATTTCCTTACAAAGACCTCGTGATCCATTTCATTTGTTGTTTTTAGTTGTGTGTGATTTCATTTCCATTTCCTTTGCTGCTGTTGGATTTGTTTTATTTTGAATATTTTTGGTCTTCCACTTTCAGTGTGGAGTGTTTTTTTACAAAGTGGAAGTTTATTAGTGTTTCAGAGGGCAAACTTGCATTACTATGCCATTAACAATAACTTGAATAGTCCCAAAACGACAATATTATCATTTATCACAATATAGGACAATTTATCAGATGAACAAATTTGGGCCTTTTCATACTCCACAACATAGCTGAACAAAACCACATTTCTCCATACTGAATATAAAGGAACAAAGACAACGAACAGACATTTCAACACAAAAAACAGGTTTCAGGATTTAATTAAAATTGAATTGTTCTTCTAAACATAGAACTGGTGCATTAGCAGTTTGATACCACAAAGGACCATGAAAATGTTAAAGAGTCTTTTGTATTTCAGGCTTGATTAGCATCTCTGACAGGCTAACACCTTTTAGCACAACTTAAACACAACAACAGTCATTTCCAGCGTCCCATCAGATAGTTTGTTTGTTGTTTTTCTTTTTTTTTTTTTTTATCAAAAATTAACCCCCAGTTGGCCAAGAGATGCGGTTATGACATCCACTTCTGTAGTTAGCAGATGTGCAGCAGATTTAGGGGCCGTACCAGAAACATAAGACAAAGGTTCTGGCTCAGGACTCGTAAAAAAAAAAATAATAATAAAATTAATTACCTTAAACATTTGTAACACGCTAAAAACTGTGATTAATTAATCGAGATGAACTCATTAACGCGCTGACCTTTCTAAAATATAATCAATATGGCGATGAAGACTCATCTAAAAGTATTCCAAGCAACTTTGCAAGCTCTACTTCTTGCATTATCTGCCCTGCCGCTTTCCAAACAGCCTCTTTGATAGATGCACAAGCCAGCAGTATTTAAACCGCTGCACAGATACTGCTGTGTTGATTTCATTTGCACTCGCCATCTCTATTTGGAGCAGTGCAGAGGAGTCGAGCGGCTGCTTCCAAGAAATATTGAGTGAGCATCTGGCACTCCCTGATGTCACTGTACTATTTAGCTCGTCTTCTAAAGGCAGTAATGATCTCTCTTTCAGGGAACGTCTCGTCTTTGATCGTGTGTTGAGCTGGCAAAGCAGACGGAGAAAACCCATGGCCAACGGCGGTCAGTGAACACAACAGCCACAACCATACGTTTAATTCTAGTGCATGTCAGCGTTATTATAGGGGTATTACTCTGTATTTAATCTTAGCTGTTAGCTTTTACAGTATGAGCTCATTTTGAAGTTATTTTATTTTATCATATGGGTTTCCGCTCAGCAGGTAGAGTGGATATCTGTCAACTTGAACAAATACATGTTTTCACATCATGTTCTCACCAGATTGATAATAGGTGAGAACATGTATGACGGATACATAGATGTATCCGTCATACATCATGTATGACAGATACATCATACATGATGTATCCGTCATGTATGACGGATACATCATGTATCCGTTATACATGTTCTCACCTATTATCAATCTGTTTATCCCTGTCAATCCAGCTATCTTTGTCGTTTATCCAGAATGACAAAAATATAATTTATAGATTCATCTATCAATCTGTCAACCACCCATTTGTCCATCAATCCATCCATCCATCATTTCATCCATCAATCCATCCATCCATCCATCCTTTCATCCATCCATCTATCCATCCATCCTTCCTTTTGTCCTTTAGACACCATTCATCTAGACATCTACAATCAATTTATTTGTTTTTGTCATCCATCCATCTTTCTGTCATTTATACAAAAATCTATCCACCAATCCTTAATCCACCATAAATCTTTTCATCTGTCAATCTATTTGTCTCTGTCTACCATCCATCCGTCCATCCATCCTTTTTTTTTTTTATTTAATTTTATTTTTTTTACACTTTACCATAACTAACTGCTGTTTTTTTAAATTTCTTTCAAACAGTAAAAATTGGCCCATAAGCAGAGTTTCGGTCTGGGAATCATTTAAAACGTTAACTTGACAAATACGTACCAGCAGGGAAAATGTCTGTCAGTGGAGCTGCTAGTTGTATGCACAAAGCTCAGGAATGAGTTGAACTGGTGCCTGGAAGAAATGATAAATTAATTTAGATTGTGAAGAGAAAAAAAATCACTGCTTTGGAATGCCATGGGTGTTAGAGGGAGCATAATATGAACGTGTTGATGTGGTGTGCTAAGTTCTTTGTGAATCTCAAGGTTAAAGGTCGACCGCTGTGACCCAGCTTATAAGATGAGAAGAGGAGAAAATCTAAATTATTTATTAACTAAATTACAGACACGAGTTACTCAACATTATCAAATCTTTTAGTCAGAGAGTGAAATCAGCTTGTCAGCAGGTGGGTGAGTGTGAGCGGACTGGTCAGGTGGTCCCAGTCAGGCTGAACCACAGCAGCAGCAACGCACAGAGGATGAGTGTGAATGATGTGGTGGAACACTTAATGAGGTGGGAAATTAGGGTTTCTAAGCTCCAGCTGAGAGAAAAAAGAATGTCAAATAAGAAGCTGCATTTGCTACAACATGTGAAATCAAGAGACCAAACGAGTTCTGGGAATATTCCCTTAGGTAAGGCAAAACGTAAGACAAGGGAAAATTTGAACGCCCCACGTTTGACATGAATTTAATCAACTCACCAGGTTTTCAAACGTTAAGCTTGTTGGGTGATTCTACTCTGGAAATAGATCATTTTTCAAGGTGAAAGTTATGGAATTGTGTAATGAATAAAACACACATTTTCTAAGTTCTCATTTCTCATACAAACCAAAAATAAATAATAAAAAAATACATGAATAAACCATGGAGTCAGATTCTGTCTTCAGGATGAAGCTACTGTAACTTATTCTGTTCTGTCTTACCTCCCTCAGAAGGCAGCCTTTGCTCCTGGAGTTAAAACGGCAGCAGCCTCTGCTTTGTCTGCTCCTCTGCAACAGTGTTGACTTTGTAAAACAGTGCCATGTTTGACGCTTTAGGAATGATATTGGGTTTGTTTGGCTTTTTTCCTCCTTTCCTTTTACTTTTCCTCTGAGCTCAAAAACTCCACTTCTACAGCAGTTATGGACACCAAATAGTTTTATTATACATATTTCAGTGAGAATTTCTTTCTTACTTTATAGGACTTTTCGTCATGTTGTGTTGTTTGTTGGGGAGTGGACCCAAATGCAGAATGGCTGAGGCGATAGAAAAGGATTTTATGAAGAAAATAATAATCATAGAAGAACTTCCAACAACTGCCAGGAGGACAAATAGAGCAGGAAGACAAAGCAAGCAGGTACATGGAGTAGACAGAGGTTTTTAAATACTGGGAGAGTGAACGTTGGAACAATAGACCAGGCCTGACTAGCTACCGGGTTGCAGGCGTAAAGGGGAGAGCCAGAGACAAATTCAGGAAGAGAGAGAAAGAAAGGCACAAGCATTACTAAAACAGAAACAAGGCTGATCTAATAAAAGAATAAGAGACTAAGGAACACAGAACAACAAACTACAAACCCAGAAAAACAAAAGCCAAACTACCCAGGTTCCTGTGAAAGCTGGTAAACATTTTGTCTGAGACGGATCCTGCCTGACTCTTGAGGCTGAAGTAAACCCAACTTATTATTTTAAACAGCTGATAGTGTAAAACATTTCCTGATCTCAGACTTTTCTCTCTTCTGGCCTTATTACTACAACACACAGTTTTAACTTTTCTGTAATATCCAGCTCCATTTTGTCGCTTGTTGTACTAGCCTATCAAGATGTGTAACGACATGAAAAAAAAAACATATATATATATATAT
>CAEGAE010013838.1:0-12514 GCA_903067095.1 Girardinus metallicus | reverse complement strand
GCTGGAGATAGACACCAGCAACCCTCCCGACCCCACTAAGGGACAAGGGTGTAATGAAAATGGATGGATGGATGGATGGATGGACGGATATATATATATATATATATATATATATATATATATATATATATAAGGGAAAAAAAGTCTAATCATAAGCCGATATGACAACAGTCCAAATCTCGTTTGTACAGCAGCTGTTATTTATTTAAGTATGATCACTAATTTACATCTCAGGAAAATGACAAAAAAATTTTTCCCTCTCTTACCTAACTTTAAGATGAGCATGCCGTAATTAGACAGTCACTATATTCTTACAGCAGATTAACACCACAGCTGGATATTTTTGTTTCACTATTTTCAAGGGGAAAAGGCAATAATATACTTTTAACGTGTCAATGCTCCTGTATATACATTTGCATGCAATCATAAATCTGTAATGAATTCATTGTTGCATGCTTGGCTGCACTCTCGGCCCATTGCTGGGATGATTACTAGAAGTGTGGCGTTATACCATTTGACTGTGCACTGACCCAAATGGACTGTATTCATGATATGCTATTGCTGCACCAATGTTTTAAATGCCACTGGATCTATGGTAAATGAGCTGTAGCATAATACAATGTGAGCTGAAGTACTACCCCACTTGCATGCTTTGGGCCATGTAAACCGTATACTCAATCACACTCACTAAAAAAAAAAGAAAGAAAAAAAGAAAGTTAATTTGCCAAACCAATTACTGCCGAGTTTCTTTTGTCAAGAGAGACTATTACTTAAAACTTATCATCAGCAGCCTATTAATTTATAAGTTTTTCCCCATGAAAGACTGAGAGAAGAAAATGTGTATTTTCCACTCCATTGGCCTTTTTCTTTGTCCAAAGTACTTTTCCTTAATGTTTGCACTCTTCTGCAGACAATAAATAGTACTTACTCTCACAATACTTTTGGGAGAAAGGGTAACAAACTCTCCACATCTGAACACACTCAGCAAAAGACTACAATCACAACTGCTTTGAAAGATTTTTAATGTTTTCAGAGCAGGAAACACACACTATAGTTGCATAACTAGTCCTTGTTACTACCCTTAAAAGAAACCTGCCAGTTATTTTAAATTGCTGAATTATAACGACTTTGTTTCCTTTCAGTTTAAGCTTTATATCTTTATCCTTTAGATGGAATTTCATCAGTTGTTGACTAAGTTTTGGAATGGAGTTACTTGGTCATTTCATATTAACATTTGGAAAACAACATTTCAGTGAGAAAAAAAAAATAAAATCCAGAAAGCGCAAGTTTTCATTTGCCCTCGCCTGCAGTCAGTAGCAATACTTGTGAAAATGTTGGACTGGGTAACTGGTTCTTTAAGAATCTATAATCAGTCTCGAATACCTCAGGTCTGACCGGTCTACAGACGGTGATTTTCTTGCTTGCCGCAATCTTCAAAAAAGCACCAAAACCCCCTCTCTTTGTTTGTTTTCTCTTATAGAATGAAGTTTTCATAGATCTCGGACAATAATCCAGTTTAGATTTGACAAATCTGTAGCTTTTTGGTGACTTACATGTGATTTAAAGCATCCCAGACTCCTTACAAAACTGAAATATCACATTTGCTGTGCAGGACTCTTGAAACAGCATCAGCTATTGCCTTCAGTGTCATTAGCTCACCAAAGTATACACCCATGTTTTTCTTACAATGTCTACCCAATGCATACACCCCCTCACTTTTAACTGGGTGTGTAAATAAGTTGGACAACTAGGTTAATTTGATTTTGCCTTGCGGAGCCCTCAAGCCTCATCAGCCTGGGAAGAAAGCTTAGTATATCTCCTGTATCTTAAACTGCCACTGAGATTCTTCGCAAGCTAAAATGTAGCTACTTACATTCGTAATTAGTTTGCATTTGTATATATTCCATGTAAATTTATGACTCTTCCAAGAGCGTTTTGTTGTCAGCGTTGAATAGATAAACAAATGTGGAAATTAATTCCAAACACTTTTTGAAACACTAGAAAAAGTCAAATGCAAGTTCACTGAGCGCTTTTGATATCCCAACAATCCTACTTACTTAATATTGGTGCAATCCTATTCTGGCAGTCCCATGAGTGCCAATAAAGCCCTCCACAACCATGTCAGAAAACATCAGAGGAACCGAGGGCAAAATGAAATAATAAACGGAACATAACACAGCAACCAATATCCCATCAAAGGAGCAGCTGAGGATATTACTATCGACACGGAATGGAAAATGAGGTGCTTAGACATACAAATCGGCCTGGTAAATTTGCATAAAGACAAGATTAGCATATGCACTGACAAGGAAGGCAAATTTTCCCTTTCGCTTTTCATGGGGAGGAGGACTGGATCAGTAAACACTCAACACTTGAATCCTACGTGAAACTTCAAATGGTGCAAAAATAATACGTCTTGAAAACCCAAACAAAAATGCAAGGAAACCTGCTCTGCCAAAATGAAGCTTATCTAGAAATAGGAAAACAGATCAGTTTCACTCTTTGTATGTACACAATGCTTTTGGTATTCAGAATATTGCAAGCAATATGTAGCACACTGTGGAAAGATCATAATTGGTTTAAAAACATGTCAAAGGCAGCAAATACTGAAATAATCAGAAAAATACAACAAAGTTATTTAATTCTTATTTTTAGGTATTTGTCCACTACCTTTTGATTCCCCAAGGAATTTAAAAACTTTACCTTAGGTTGCAGTTTCTCAACAATGAGGGGTAAAGTCAAGATATGGGAACGAGTTAGATTTTTGCGTAACAATCACAAATAGACAAGATTGTCAAAGGGGCACACATGACTAACAACACTGGAGAGAAAAATGCAAGTATGGTAAAACAACAAAGGTTGCTCTGCGGCCTCATCACGATCTAAATTCCAACTGCAATCAGCCCAATCAAAAAAGTGCCGGACTGGAAGCCCTTCGGCCTTTCATCTAATAAAAACCAATGTATGCTGGTAATCAAAGAGAAGCAGAATTGACCTCGTTATTAGTGCTGTCAGTCTAGCTAAAATGAAACTGATTACACCTAAACTCAAACAAAGAAATTAGCTGCTCTTGCATTTTTGAATGTTTTAAGGACTTATCACTGAAGTTTAGGCAATCAGTCCGTCACCTATCAACAATTCTCGTCTATGTATGGGTGGCCATTTTGGTTGTTATTGAAATCATAGAAAATGAGATCTATGTTTAGAGTGAAAGCACTGAGAACTATTTCTAAATTTAGGGGCAATGCACTGTGTACTTCAGAGAAGTGATAGGTCTATTGAAGCAGATGACATAAGTTTAAGCAGCCAGTTTCTATATGTCTGAACTTCCAAATAAACTGAACTAAAAAGGGTTTGAACGTCATTTTAAGTTTACCTTTTTACCAGAATCGGGTGCATTTCTAGCTTGATCGACTTTGACCCATGATGCATACTGCACTTTACTGCGTTCATACTGAACACACTATGACAACTGACAACAACAGTCTTTGGCATGGACGTTACAGCTGCGTTAAGAGGACTCAAACTGATCTATTTTCAGCAGCAGTGAAGAAGCATGCAAAAGTAAAACAAACAAAAAAAAGAACTCAAAAGGAAACATCAACATTTGTTGATGTGCTGCAATTCATTGGCTGACTGCAAGATTGAGGGAAATTTTCAGCAGGTAACAGGAGGACTTCTCAAATTAAGAGCATTGTACAATGTCAGAAAATTTACCAATTAAGTAAACGCAAAGAAAAAGCACAAAAAAACCACTAGGTTCCAACGGGGCCTTTATAGAATGCAGCCAAAATGTTTGTGTGCCGTACCTGTACTTATGATTCCAGGTTCACCAGGACAGGAAACTGTGTTGTTGCACATGCGCGTTTCCCGCAGAGCACCACTGCAAAGCGTGCCATAAGGAGAGGAGACACAGGACCGCGTCCTCACTTGCCAGCCTTGCCCACACGTCAGAGAACACACACTCCACGGTGACCACTCCTCTGCCGCCGGATCACCTAAGGGTGGAAATGGTTAGGTTGAAAGAGGATTCTTTGTATTTTGGTTCTTTTTTTTTATTATTTGCAAGGAGCCCAAGTCTTCATTTGGACAATTTTTTTTTATCTTTCACTATTTAACCAAAATTTCGCCATGTTTTCATCAAAGGGAGTGCCATATTTTCTATTTCTATTTGGCGAAAATATGCTTGGATGGTAGGATGTAATCTTATTAGTGGATTAAAGTGTGGAATTCATTTTGAAGATGTTAGGAGAACTGGAGCAAGTATAAAGAAAAAGAAAGTTATAAAAATGTTGCATAGTCCATACTAAAATCTAATATTGCAGTAGCCACAAACACCTCTCATTCCAAGATACAAATCTCACAAGTCTTAAATTTACATCTTCATAATATTGGTTTGTTTGTGCTACTCCTGTTTGGTAATTATGCTACTCTCTTTAATAAACAATGTTACTGACTAAATTTATCTCTTGGTTAAATTAGTAAATATAACTAAGTTACCTTTATATATCTTCCAAAGTATAGAAAAAACTATCACATAGTGGGGAAGTCAAAAGCAATAAAACTACATTTCTGTCAAATGGCATCCATCTGAGTAATCACGTTTAAGAACAGAACATGTCAAATATTCTCAGGGGCTTGGTGTTACTTATAGAAGTGACTGAGGAATAGAAAATCCAAGAAACAGATGTTCCTTAAGTGGAAAAGAGACCTTGCATTCACAAGAGAGTACTGGAAATTGTTTGATCGAAAGGCTATAAGATTTTATAGAATAAGAAGAAATGTGGTGAAAATATTGGGTATACTGCATTTTTTAAGGAGAAATAAGTTTTTTTCTTCAATTTTATGCTCCTTATGCTATTAAGATTAACATTTTATGACTGCAGTGAAAAAGAAATGTTTCTTTTAGTCAGGCTATTTACTTCACTTGCTGAACACCCACTCTATAACGGGGGCTGTCAATCAATTACAATACTTTGTTGTGATAAATCACATGTCCACAGTTTGTGATTAATTGCAGATTTCTAAGAAACCTTAGAATATGATCATAATATTCCTATGAGCATTGAAACTACTCAGATAGAAAAAACAAACAAACAAAAAAAAAAAAGATTTTAAATGGGATTACAAAAAGGAAACAAAGAACAGTCCAAAAAAATACATCTTATTTTTGTGCTGGTTTCACATTTTGTATTTGTTTGATGAGGGCTCCTAAAAACAAGAAAAAAAATCTGACTTGACAGAGGGAACTGATCCAAAAAGTCATGGCAAGTTTTCCTGAGGAAGATTTATTAAAAAGAGCTTATTGAAACTAAAAATCATAAAAGTCTGCAGAGCTTATTTAGATCAAGCTCAAAAATATTTTAGATGGATATATTTTAACCCTGTTGTTTAGAGTAAATCATTTTTGACTCAGGATAGATGTAATAGGCATAACTTGGAACTATTTCTTGTATCTGATGTTTTTGTATTTAATAATTTTCATGTTTTTTCACTGGTTCATAGAGACTTAGTGTTGGATAACCCATCTTCCCATTTCCTCTCCTTGTCAACTGTGAGCACCATTTACAGGGTAGAGCAGAAGCGTAAAAGAGGTGGACAGCAGGGGAGAGAGAGTAGCGCTGTTTTCAAAGATGACATTTTAATTAATGGCATATTAGCCCCATAGAAAAACAACTGAAACAGAGCAGGAATAACATTCAAACTACAGCACAGAACATGAAGTATGAAAGCCCGTGCTTTAATTGTGTGTAAGAAAAAAAAAACAAGGTTAAACCCAATTTCACTTTTGTGGTTAATGCTTCAGCTTTGACAGCACTAAATGTTATATCTTAAAATCTAGATTATTTCCATTTGTTACCCATCACAATGACAATCCAACTAAAACATGGACGACACAACCTGGATTCATATGGAGTCTGGTAGCATTGTTACTGGATCCAAATCTGAAGAAAGATACTAATATTATCATAAATAGACAATAGATGAAGGTCATCACTGCAGATAAGCCTGTCGAGGAAACAAAATCCTATATAAGCAGTCTGAAGGATAAATAAATGAATACATTTCTAATCTTAATTCATGGAAAAACATCTTCAGCACCCATACAAGTCCACGTGCTCGCCCTTGGACGCCCAGATGTGCAATTCTCCAGCCAGCAGCCAGCTGTGGCGAGGGTCCCATTGTTCCCACTCAGTTATGCCCCTGAAATCAACAATTGAACACAACTGTAAATCCCCCCCCCTTTTAAATTGTTTATGAGCTTTGTGTCCTTTGATCGGGGCGTCATCACACGGCAGAGGAGGAAATCGAATTAATTGCATGTCCGTTA
Source organism: Girardinus metallicus (assembly GCA_903067095.1). NCBI lineage: Eukaryota > Metazoa > Chordata > Actinopteri > Cyprinodontiformes > Poeciliidae > Girardinus > Girardinus metallicus. The sequence continues at coordinate 6,183 of CAEGAE010013838.1, read as the reverse complement.
ATCGCATTACATCTTCATTAACATGCCGTGAGTCAGGGCTTAAGCTCATCACACGTGCCTGGAGGAAAGGAAGAGAGGGGAGAAGCAAGGAAGAGCAGGAGGGGAGAGCAGTTGAGAAGGACAAGATGCAAATGGGGCTCTCCCGCTCCGTAGGCTCTCCCTCCTCAGCACAGCGGTGGCTTTCTGAAATCATTGTCTCCGTGAATCCTAGCCCAGGTAAGTATTGGATTCTTTGAGATAGAAAGCGTTATCTTTTCATTAAATGCTAGAAGTCTCAACATGAACTACATACAGTGCCTTGCAAATGTATTCAAACATCTTGACATTTTCGACATTTTGTAGTAACCACAAGCTATAGTGTAATTCATTGGGATGGTACCCAATACACCAACATAAATTTGTGCCCAACTGAGAAGTGGAAGAAAAATGACTCACGGTTTTTAAGTGGGATGTGGGATGTATTTTCCTGTCGCTTAGTGTCATATTCTAGCACAATAAAGTAACTATGTAATCTTCAGTTGTTATAAAAATGCTGTATGTAAATCAAACATAACTTAAAAGAATTCGATGAATTAAAACTGGCCTCTGCCTTCAAAATGGCAAACGGCTCCTGCACTTTCTGGTGTCATCACAACAACGGTCCTCCTTTACGTAGTTTACAATTGTTCTTTTTAGCTTTGGAGTGAGAAGTAGTTCATATGATAAGCTTGCTAATTGCTGCTGATGCTAATCTGGAGGAGCTGAGTGAGGGAAGAGGTGCATCTGAAAATGACAGCCTCTAGACGGGTTTTAAACACACTTTTCACCAAGCATGAATTTCTTTTTTTAAATATGGACTGATGTAGTATTCTAATGTTAATATGCTAATGTTTCCATTAGCTGTAAATGGAAAATCACCATAAATAACCAAAATATAGGCTTTCAAGCATCCATCTGCGTGTAATTAATATATGCAATGTCTTTCACTTAGTGATAAAGTTCCTAAAACAAATGGCTTTCGAAAAAATTCAGAGTTTTTGAATGGGTCTGTAATTAACCACGGGTGGTTTCTTTAAGTCGTCCCACTGTGCCAACACATAAAGAACTGAAACTTTTCAGGAACACGACAACTTTCGGAGGTCAAGTTGTTCTTCATTTGTTCCAGGAAGCGAAAACTACCTCACACTCCTAACACTCACCTGTTTGTGCCTGAAACACACCTGGCAGGTCAGCTGATCGTGGCCTCTGGGTCTTCACCTTCAGATCGTCATCGTATGGGTCTGAAACAAGCAAGAGGGATAAGCTATTAATCCTGAGTTTCTCTTAAGCTCAAAATATGCTTTTTGAGCACATTTTATATGTACTGATCAGGTACTAGAAGTGTGTAATAGTGTTTTCTGTCTACTCAATTAGGTCAACGTGTACTGGAAGCCAATAATAGTTTTAATGCTTTGGTGAATAGGAGCTCAGCATCCTCCACTTCCATTTTTGCACATTCATGGAGGTCAAAATAGGCAAGTTTTGGTACATCCAAATCACGACTTGGCAAAATAAAAATACAAACGCCTACATTTCCTTGGCTTGCTCCTCATAGCAGAAAATTAATGGGGCGTGCTGATGCAGTTTGATGCATAACATTCAGACTTAGAAAAATGGAATGTCAAATCTTCATAATTACCGATAACCAGGGAAAAGGTCATTTTGAAGAACTCCTCGACTTTGAAAAACAACATAAAAGGCACAGGGCACTGTGATGCTGCTCTGCATCCAACACGAAATTATGTAAAACTTCACAAATTCAAACACTCAAATAAATGAACAGGCTGAATGATCTTTGGTCTGTTATTTCAGATACATGATGTAAGTGTTGAGCATGTATGGAGGGAATACGCTTCCTGAAAAGTATAGTAAGTAGTGCAGAAGTCTGTTTTATCTCAGTCAGTACAAACATATAGTTGCATGAGCCAAGGCTGTTGTGAGGTGCAAATTGATTTGTAGGCTTAGCTTCACCAGCACAAGACTTAATCAACTCCCACAGCAGGGGAAACAATCCTTGATTGGGTAGTTCTTCTTCAGTTTGCAGCTTCTTGCCAGTGGGACATTTAGCATAAGTTATATTCATAAAAACAAACAAACAAAAATAAAGGAGCAGAGACAGACTGCTCAATGTCTGAGGTACGTGATCCACATGGGATGCCAGTTTATGTGTTAGACTACACAGCGCATAAATGACTGGCAATCAAAATGTTTAGCATTAACCTAGATTAAGAGGAATAACAAAGGAAGAAGTCAAACATGTCTAAAACACAACTGCAATGATCTGCAAATTAACACCTGCAGCAAGAAGGTTCTGGGTTCGATTCCCAGCCTAGGGTCCTTCTGCATGGAGTTTGCATGTTCTCCCTGTACATGCGTGGGTTCTCTCCGGGTACTCCGGCTTCCTCCCACAATCCAAAAACATGACTGTCGGGTAAATTGGTCTTTCTAAATTCTTCCTAGGTGTGAGTGTGTGTGTGCATGGATGTTTGTCCCATCTGTCTCTGTGATGCCCTGCGACAGACTGGCAACCTGTCCTGGGTGTACCCTGCCTCTCACCCGAAACATTCGCTGGAGATAGGCACTAGCACCCCTCCAAACCCCACTGGGGACAAGGGTGTTAGAAAATGGATGGATGGATGGATGGATGAAATGTGTCTACCCATCCAACTTTCTTTCCAATAAACTTCTGTTGTACTTTGTTCTCAGCAGATCTATTGTACCCCTGGACATCTCCACTATGTAAAAAATCCAATGTGTAGGCTTGTGATTTTACATTGGTTTTCAACAGAATGTGTCCAACATTGTTGAACATTTCGTGAAGGCTAATTACTGCACTTTCTGGAAAATAAAATAAAGAATTTGGCTTGAACACTTAGTATTGGACAAGATCATTCGGAAACGCAGCGGAAACAATAGCAAATAGCAACTTAAGATGGTAAGATTTCACAACAAAAAGAAAGTGCTTGTGTACTCTGAGAAGATTCTTATGGATTTAGATGATTTCTTTTCCTATTGTAAGTCAATGGCTCCACAACATGGGACCCCTCAAAGCCCTCTGTGCCTGCATGTAGGGTAAAAAGGTCACACGGGGTCCACACAATCCCACATGGGAGTGCCCTAGGGTTAATCTTGTTTTCTCTAAATGGATATCACAGGAAATATTTCAATTGCTCATTTTCTGAAAAATATATAAATTTTGTATAAGGAGATTTTGATACATGAAATGGCAACAAATTTTCTCATCTCTTGGGTAGTCGTAATTATTGGCTATACACCACTATTAATCTGTTTATCCTGTTTGTTCAGCATCTGTAGCCTTAATTAAATAACAATAGCAATAATAATAATAATAATAATAATAATAATAATAATAATAATAATACAGGCCATTCACTTCAATTTCTATTATACATACTTTTTGGTAGTTTTTACTAACTAAAAGGCATAAATATTTGTCTCTCAGTGACTACATGTCTTTTTTGGTTTTGGTTTATTGGAACCAGTTGTTTTTATTGAGATTTTGAAAGGTCAATATCCTATAAACTGACATACTGTGTCTTGTGTCGCATAAACCCTGGATATTTAAAACTAGCAAAAGGCTTTAGATTGAACTCAGCCTTTGAATTCAACATAATGGCACAATATTGGGAATATTAAGAAAAAAAAAAACAAAACATTGAATACAATAATTTTATTCTCAAAAACGTACTGCAATTCTATAACAGTGAGCTTTGAAGATTTTTTTTTTACTCCTTGCTTTACCATCTTCCTCAATGTTCAATCTTTTCAGAAAAGATTGTTTTTTATTCATTAGTTCTTTTGATCATGTAGCTGCGAAGTGCATTTTTTTGTTTGTTTTAAGGTGGAAACCTTTGTCGCTCAGGAGAGAAAAGAGTTCAGTGAAGCAGCACTGGCGAGTAATGTCTCGCATAAAATGACCAGCGAGAGCTACTTCTCCATCTTATTGTTTTCCTTTTCCCATTGTTTGTCTCTCTATGTCTTCGCTGCACAGAGGAGGATTTAGATGGATGCCGGAGCAGAGTTCACGACGACCGAAAGGGGAGATCAATATTTACAAACCCGTTTGAGCGTTGACCTTTCACAAACTCCACCATACTGTTTAATGTTCTGGCCTGCACTTTAATGGACACATCATCACGCACTTCATCAATCTGTCCTGCCCCCTCGTACGCCTACTTTATGCACTTCAGATGTTTTTATTTTTTTTCCCTTACAATCTCAAGGGGAGTTTATCCTTGGGATGTTTTGCTTGGAGTGTAGTAATAACTTTGTCAAAGCCAACTGGAGTATGACTGAAGTAAAAAAAAAAAAAAAAAAAAAAAAAAAAAAAACCCACACATTTCTTCTGTAAGAAATGAAGTGATCACATCCTCTTAAGCTGCAGGTGCTGAGTTGATTGAAAAAGCCTATTAATATGTTGAAGTGAATGCAAATCTGAGTGAGCTCAACATATGAATTATGAATCTGCCTTAATACAGGTGATTTAAAGAAGCAAGCTTGATGCTAAAAGAGCTGTAATTAAATCAAGCACCTCTAATCCTGTTTCCTTTAACCCCCTTTTCTGGTAATCGTCTGGGAATGCAGCTATTGATGCAGTTGCATTGAATTAAGGGCTAGGAGTTAATGTAATAATGTGGGTGTTTTCTGGCTAAATATGTCTCTTCAGCTTGGGCACAGAGTCTTTAAATGACTCTCAAGTGCTGCTCCAGTAATTCAAGGGTGTCAGTAAACATACTGTAAGTTATTACAGAAGTGCGTTTCCACTTGGCAGGGTGCAAACGCAAATCTGTTTTCCGATACTTTTGGAGAAGACTTTAATCTAATTTTAAAGTCTTAAAAAAAAAGAATATAGGTCAGATTTAAAGGTACAAAGCTGTGAAAAAAGGTTACATTTTCCCCATTTCACCGCTATTTTTGCTTTTCTTTTCGCCAATGTTAATATCAAGGATAGCCTAGCTGAAAATAAAATGCAGTTTTAAAATTATAATTTTTTTATTAAGGAAAAATAAGTCACCCAAACCAACCTGGTCTTGTCTCAAAAAGTAATTGCTTTGGGTCCTGCTGCATAGTCAGAGTTCAACTGTCCTCCAGTATTTTCAAGTGGAGAGCAGAATTTATTGCTCTAGTGATACAGGTTTTATTCATGTATTTACTTTATGTTTCGGGTCAGCTGTAATTTTTGCCTAGGTATTGCGATATGGATGCCATTTAGCAGTGGCTCTTGTACAAAAAAATTATCCATGTTTCCAATTATTGTGTAAGCCATAACATGATATTTATGAGCTAATGCACTTCAATATATATGTCAAAATCATACAAATGAACATAAACAGTAGCACTGTGTATTTTATTCAATATGTGTCCATACAAATACCTTTGGAAACTTTTTATTGATGCTCTTATTTACAGATATTAACTCCACAAATCATAAATTTGTATATTATTGATAGTCCCTATATCAAAAGGTACTGATTCAGAACTATTAGGCCAGGTGAATTTTAAAATTACCATTTTATTTCTACATTTTAGGAATCATATAATTTCACATGTTTATTTAAAATATCAGTGTGTTATTACCAATACATAATCATGGAGTAGATATTGTTATTTTAGTGTACATGGTGTGACAGCCCAACAATTTTCAAGTCCAGATATTTTATTTTGCACTTTTCCATTTTGCTAGATGACCTCCAACAAGAGCAATCATGTTAATCAAAAACAAATGAAAAATGGAAACAAAAATAAATCACTCTGGTGCTCTAACCCTCGATTTACGGATGTGCAGAAAGAGCAGAAATCATTCCTTGAAATTTAATAGTTTGCTGGGTCTTTGGTTAATAATCACTGGTTATTTTCAGTTATTTGGAATTCATTGCTGAAAATCACAGCTTTTCTAAAAGCATTTTGCCTGCCGTCCAATCTCCACAGTGGCTTTCGACTTCATCACGGTGTTAAGAGAAGGGTAGACCTTCAAAAAGCAAAAACAAAAACAAAAAAAATAAATCCAAATCGATACACGACCCAAGCACCAAAGCTTGAATATATATGAGCTAGACACACATACCCTGTGATACACGACATCACACAAAATAAAATATAGCTAATAACTCTTTTGAGCTTGTATAAAGAAGGAGGCTATATATA
>CAEGAE010013833.1:0-38504 GCA_903067095.1 Girardinus metallicus | reverse complement strand
ACAAACTAAATATTTAGCTAGTTAGGAAACTAGAAAACTAAGTATATGGTTTCCTAACTAGATGTTTAGATTCCTAACTAAATATATAATTTGAAAGCTAAATATTTATCCTTCAAAGTAGAATCTAAATATTTAGTCACTAAACTAAATATTTATTTAAGAACTAAAGATTAATTTAAAAGCTAAATATTTAGTTTATAAACTAAATATTTATATTATTGACTAAATATTTCATTTGAAAGCTAAATATTTAGTTTACAAACTAAATATTTAGATTTCTAATTAATTTGAAAGCTAAATATTTAATTTGTGAATTAAACATTTATAAATGTATGAATAACATGATGACACCCAGTTTTTCCCCTTTATAACGGGCTAAATAAACCAAAAATCGTAGTTAACTTTTTATTGTGTAACTTTACAAACACCGATTTCTGCATCTTTGCAGGAAGATTTGAAACGTTCAAGTTAAACTGTCAACACCGTAACACCTTTCTGACGTCACACAGCATGTGGGTCAAACTCCGCGCTTTAATTTGAAAGGTAGCGCGGAAAGGAAGCGCTCGCGTCTTGCCCACCTCGCCTTCGTCACATTGACCCAGTTTCATCCTAAAGCGCTCGCGCTGCTTGCCCGTTTGAATGAGCGGCGCGCGCGCGGCTGCTCTGCCTCCGTCAGCGAGCGCACCTTGCCACTCGCCTCTCGTGCGCCTCACAATGCTGGAAATCAAGTTTGCGTCCCCGCGATGAATCCGGCCAACGAGACCGAGCGAAGCGCGGAGAGATACCTGTTCGCGGCTGGAACCTACAAACTTCTGGCGGTCGCCATCGGAACCATCGGAGTGTTCGGGTTCTGCAACAACGTGGCGGTGATTTTACTCTACTGCAGGTTCAAGAGGCTCCGCACGCCCACCAATCTGCTGCTGGTCAACATAAGTTTGAGTGATTTTCTGGTGTCCGTCATCGGGATAAACTTCACGTTTGCGTCGTGCGTCAAAGGCAGGTGGATCTGGAGCCAGGCGACATGCGTCTGGGACGGATTCAGCAACAGCCTGTTCGGTGAGAAAATACATCCGGTCCGTGGAAAAATGCTTTCTTAAAAGCGGTTTTCATTATTATTATTGATCAAGTAATGTCATTAAAACACAGTTTATATGAATAAAATTAATAGCTTATAAACCTTATAATATAGCAGCATTGACCAGATATTGATTACACTCCTAATCGATATATAGATACTTTATTTCAGAGTCAACCACGAGAGACACAACCATCCAAAATAGTACGTCATGCATAATATGTTAAATTTAATTGACTAAAATGTATTAAATATACTACAAGACAATGTTTATCGTCTTATTTACAAAAGAATTTGATTATTTATTTATTTGCAATTTTTTTTATGGATTTCTAATATTCTATGAAAAGGTTTGTAAAGATATTTTTTAATTAGAAAAGAGCTACATTTTTATTATTACCATAGGGATCACTGCGTCATGCAGATGTAATTTTATTTAACAAGAAGACGTTGAATTGTTTATTGTATTTCTAGTAAGAGGCAGGGAATGCTTTTTTTAATTCAGATTGAGCATTGCATCATGTTAGTTGTTTTATTTAACAAAAAGGAGTTGAACTGTTTGTTTATTTAATTTTTGTAATGTCTAATACTGCATAAAAAAGGCTTACAAACACTTGGAAAGCTGATCTAAACGTTTTACTTTTTGCATCTTATTTGGAAAAGCTGCATGTTTTTGTACTATGGAGGTCATTGCATCGTGCAGATGTAATGTTTACTGTCTTATTTAACAAAAATTCATTGAATTATTTGTGTATTTATACTTTTTAATGTCTAATAGTGAATAAAAAGGCTCAATAAAAGACCCTGAAAGCTTTTTCGATTAGAACTGAGCATCTTATCAGGAAAAGCTGCCTGTTTTTGTACTATAGGGGTCATCGCATCGTGCAGATGCGTCTCCTGACATCTCGTTGGGGTGACACACATTCCCACTCGTTACCATAAGCAGAGCTGTATTTAATAATGAAGTGTGAACAGGCACTATTTGGCTCCCGCCACCGTTCGACCCGCAGCCCCAGAGGAAGGCTGAGTGATAATGAGCTCATTAGAAAAACCCTTCTAGCCTTTTTTTTTTTGCTTGTTTGTTCGTCATGGGGCGGCTGGACAGTTGCCCTCCACTCCTGTCATGCTGCCGTCCTTTAGCTGACATTGCATTGTGAGCCTGCAGGATGTGAGGAACACGTCCGCCTGCCTCTGTCAGCGCGCAGTACTGCAGTTTGGCTTTTTTTTTTTTTTTTTATCTTTCATGTTTGCATTTCAAACATGTCACAGGAGACGTTGTAGATCAAAGGGATGCAAAGTTGATGTTCATAGCGATTCTCGTACTGTACATGTTGTTTCACCAGCAGGATACGGCAATCTGCTCTGGCCTATATTCACAAAATGAAGCAAACCTTCATTTTGTGAATGAAGATAATGACAGTTTAAGCTAAATTAATGAGTGTTCACTCATAGATTAGCGAAAATCATCTATTCTTAATGTCTTACGATCCAAGGTAACAGATTAAAGAGCTGCACAAAAAGATGAGGTAGTGATGCTTCATCTTAAAAAAACTACACGTTTATAAAACTGCAAAAGCTCTGAAAAACCTAATTTCTTTATTTCTGGATGTTTTTCTGAATTCCTTGTCTTGTAACTTAAATTTTTTATTGACTAAAAGGTGTCGAATTATATTGTTTTTATTTAAAAAAAATGGAAGTTATATACTTTGCAGTAGGACTGAAGTGATTAATCGTGATTAATCGATTAGTGAAATAATCGTCAGTGATGCTCGGAATGTATCACTCTGTGTGTAAAGGGTTTTATTTGTTAGGTGCTCTGGGATCCAGTAGATTTTTACTAAAGCTGAGATATTTTAGTTAAAAAGCACAAAGATAAGAAAAATCCAAGACTTTTTCAGTGAGTTTTGAAACACTAATGACTGTTTACAAGATGAAAATCTACTTTCAATTAGGGCTGAAACAATTAATTGTGACTAGTCACGATTAATCATTCCATAATCATCAATTAGTTGACGATTATGTCAAAACTGTGCAAAATCTGCATAGATTTTTCATTTAAGATTAAGTTTTTGCTTCATCTGGTTCAATTTCTGTTAAGAAATATCACATTTTGCCACCCAGTTATTAATTGTTTCAGCTAAAATGTAAATCAAAAGATTGGCTCTACACTTTATTGATGTTGAATTAAGGAGAAAGGGCTGAACTTTCCACGTTCTAGAAGCATTGATCATGCGTTCACTAAAGCAATGCTTTGTCTAAAATGTTGTATTTTAGACACTGAAATGTTTATTTTATTTAAAAAGGATTTTTTTATTTGCATCTTTCTAATACTCTATTAAAAATGTTGAAAAGCAAAATCTGCAGAATTTACCAATTCTTTTATCCGATTAATCGTCAGTATATACGATTAATCAATTACTGAAATAATCGTTAGTTGCAGCCCTATTTTAAAGTTGCAGATGTGCTTCTTTTAAAAGTTGGTACAATCTGATGACAATCAAAGCTGCTGCACTGACAGAAACAAGCTCTCCGCTAACTGTTACTCTCTGCTACACTTCAGCTAGCTTAGCCTGTGGCTAGTTAGCACAGCCACAGATAACGGCAGACAAACGGTTTTATCTTTAGCAGTAAGTTGTTTCATGTACATGGTGTTGATTGACAGCATTAAGACCCACAAACACTCATTTTATAGCTGTTAACTCCAGTTGTTATAAAAAATGTTACATAGATCAAATACAACTTAACAGAAATTTGACTTCAATATTTAACACCTTGAAATTGGGCTTCTGTTTCTTTAAAACGCCGCCTTCTGGAAGTAATCACAACATGGCTCCTCTATTAACCCTTTAACAACGTATTTTATCAGAGTTTTTTGAGAAGTAGCTCCTATAGGGAGCTCAGCAGATGCACAGTTCTACCAGATGTTTGCTAATTGCTGCTGGCTACTCTGAAGGAGCTGAGTTGGGAAGTCCCAGAAGCTCATTAGCTGGGAAACTGCAGCTCAAAGGTGGAGCTACGCCTCAAAGGCGGGGCTACGTCCACCCAGGCGTTTTGGACAGCTGAGTGGTTTCTATGGAGATGAAAGGATTAATCAAACATTCACGAAAAATCAAAGCAAAACTTCAGGTATGTTTTTGATGAAAGAATGATGTATAGCTGAAAAAAGTAGCTTTTACATCTTACTGCCCCTTTAAAAAAGCTTTAAGAGTCGCTCTGAAATGACTGCTTGGTGTTCGGTTTACACCAGGGATGTCAAACTCATTTTCATTTTGGGCCAAATCAAAATCCTGAATGCTCTTAAAGGGCCGTGCCAGATGGTGTTGTTAAAATCAGATTAGGCCCCCGGACCTTGAGTTTGATGACGACTGTGATGAAAGTCGTACCAAAGAGACGCTGAGTCGCCGCTCTCTCTCCCCCCAGGCATCGTCTCCATCATGACTCTAGCGGCCCTGGCTTATGAGCGCTACATCCGGGTGGTGCACGCCCAGGTGGTGGACTTCCCCTGGGCATGGCGGGCCATCGCCCACATCTGGCTGTACTCGCTGGCCTGGACCGGGGCGCCTCTGCTGGGCTGGAACCGCTACACGTTAGAGATCCACCAGCTGGGCTGCTCCCTGGACTGGGCGTCCAAAGACCCAAACGACGCCTCCTTCATCCTCTTCTTCCTCTTCGCGTGTTTCTTCGTGCCCGTTGGCATCATGGTCTACTGCTATGGCAACATCCTCTATACAGTGAGAATGGTAAGGCTGCAGATGTATGTTTTGTTGTTTTACAAAAACACACACCTTCTGCTCTGCTGGAATAACTTCTCCCTGCAGGTGACATTTCCACCATATTAAATTCCTAATTTTGAAATGGCAGATCCACCGTTGGCTCTCTAAAGCTGACATTTCAAAGCTTTTCAGGTTTTATGCTCTAATCCCAACAAATTGACAATAAAATCTGGCTCCTCCACACCCACAGCCTCAATATTTTCTAGCGCTAAAAAAATAAAATGCCTAAAGTTAACCAAAGAAAAGTCCACAATTCTGAGTAGCAAAAACCATTAAATACCTGAAATAGTTACATCCTGACTCATTGGATCACATTAATTAACATAGAAACAGAAATAAATTAGTTTTGAACTAAGCTTTAGAAACAGTGGGGGAAAAAAATCTAAATTTTTAAAAAAATTTAATCTTCAAAAACCAAAAGGTTTGATTAATCGGTAAAGTCGATTTATCGCCCATTGCCAGTTTAAATGTTGATAAGGATTTGAACATCATAGCAATGCTGGATGCAGTGTTGCGTTAAAGCAGGTTTCCTTCTGCCACTGTAACAACAATAAAGGAGCGAACAGGCAGAGCAGACAGCAGGAGAGATCCAAACTGAAATGGTCATTAAACTCACAGTGAGCAGAAGCAGAAAGAAAAGAATCCCAAACAGGCAAAAACTAAAAATAATCCAAATTACATCCAGACAAACAGCAGGTGTGAAGCTCTAAAATGAAACATGAGGGAAATAATGATGAATTGTTGCAAAATGGCAGGAAGGAGCAAGAAAGAAGCTTTGACCAAACAAATTACATGCGAAGAAAATGAACACATAAAATAAACTCATCATTCATCTGTATATAAGTGCACTTATATAGCAAAGTCTGCTCTTTCAAAACCAAACAAGAACTACTAAAAGCAGGGAGAAAACGTACCCTTCTGTAAAAATGGCTTTTTATCATGTAACATGAAGAACTGAAATTATAGATTTATATTAAAGTAACCATTAACCAACTGCTTTCTATGCTTGTTTTAATCCAAAGTAGTCCAAGAAAGCTTTGAAATTATTGCAAACATTATTTGACAGAATCTCTGTTTGGCATAGAGTAATTCAGATGTGGTCTGAACAGTCTAAATATGTACGATTTGATGTATAAATGCGGTTCAAACTTCTTTAAAAAAATATTGAAATAGCTATTTAATTAATCACAGCGATAATTTATCGTAATGTTTCCACTGGGCAAACCACAGGGGAGCGCCAGTTATCCAAAATTCACATATTTTTTACGTTTTTGTACTTCCATTTGGGTCTCAACTGATTCTGAAAACAAACTAAGCACTTAAAAAAATACCCGTGTCTGGAAAACCAGCCATTTCGAAAACCTCCAGATTGCCAAGTCCCAAATCAGCAGGCACTGCACTGTTACCTAGCAACCCCAGCAAAGTTCCGTCTGTTACCTAGCAACCCCAGCAGAGTTCCGTCTGTTACCTAGCAACCCCAGCAGAGTTCCGCCCGTTACCTAGCAACCCCAGCAAAGTTCCGTCTGTTAACTAGCAACCCAAATGAAACTCCAGCATGTTTGGTCAGCTGGTTCCACTTCTGCTTTTCAAAGATGTACGGTTGTACAGCTGCGCATCTGTTTGCAGCCATTTTCAGGTGCGAGTGTAAACGTTGAGTTGGGGGCTCGTGGCCGGCAGCAGCTTACTAGGATTTAAAGTGACAAGAGACCCTAAAACGGCTCATTCTGATGAAAATCTCAGTTTCTAAGAATGATTTTGTGGAAGAAATATGATGAACATGTTTTGTTTAGGCCATTGAATTATCCTAACCTGTTCAAGGAAGCATAATAGGTTCCACTTAAAATAAGCAACAGAAAAATCAGATTGGGGTGATATTTTTTGCCTCTTGCTGTCCTTCATGTCGTGCCGCCCAGGGCAGAGAGCCGTTTCACCCAAAGACAAAATATACCAGACATTTTACTTCCAGGTCAGTTCAACTCACACGTAAAAATAAAAAACATAAATAACAAAAACCTTTAGTGCTCATAAGCTGTGGTCAGTTTTTAGACTCCTGGAGCACAAATACCACATCACATCACTTCCTATTGCCCTGATTTGTTTAACGACTTTAAATATCACGTCTTCTAGGTCAGCTCCTCTCATTGTTTGCGCTCGGATAACGTTTCCACTTCGTTGTGTTCATTTCATCACTTCTGCTTTAGTATCTCCCACAGTGAGCTCAGATTGAAAACGTTACCTGATACAACCTCAAGTTAAGATATTCCTTTGGATTCAATTATGGACTTTTTCAAAAATCTTGTGTAGATTTTTTCATAACATTAAATCTGCATGTAAAAAGAAAACCAGTCTTAATTCAGTTCAAGTGACCCACATGTCTTTGTGAATCACAGTTTCCTCCCTTAAATATTCACCATTTCGCTGGAAGTGTGAGCAGCTCAATCCTCTGAGACCCCCGAATTCGAGCTGCAGAAAATTCCCAGAACGGCGCCAAAGCCTGAGAGGAGTTTCATCGCACTTCACGGCGATCCGAGAAAATCTTAAAAAAAAAAAAAAAAACACTCTGAATGCTGCAGAGATTTCACTCCAGAGCAGCTGGCCTGCTTTTCCAGACACAGAAAAACCCATCAGGCGCCTGAAGACCTGGAGCAGATCGCCGACATGGAAATGGATCATAGAGAACGGAGAAAAAAATAAAAACATGTTATGAATTACAGAAGCTCACTTTTTAATTCAAATTAAAATAAAATAAAAATTAAATGTTGATCTCCTGTAGCAGTCTATGTTGCAGCAAATTTGAAAAACCCTAGGCCTGTTTTTCTAAGACAGTCTCATTAATAGACCTGTTACAATAATTAATATCAATAAATAGTCTCAGAAGTTATTGCAATAAACAATAATAATGTTTTGAGACCATTTTCAAGTGATATGATGGTTTTGGGATTCTGGTAGTGGCAGAATCATGATGTGGAGTGGATAAGGAAGCTGGTCGTAGTCGATGCAAAGATGGAAGAAAACTCATGGGAGGCTGAGCCTTCCACCAGGACAGTGGTACAAACGGCATAAGCAGACTGGAATCGTGTTAGAAAAGCCCAGATGTTCAAAAGGGTGTACAAACGTTTTGCCACGTTGGTCAAAACTGTTGACTCAAAAGAAAATAAAGTAGCCCGATATTTATTCTAGGTCTAAAACAAGTACATTTTCCCCAAGAACTCAGACATTTTCTGATTAATATAAAAAAAATTCTAGAATAGCATTTGAATTTTATTGTTTTTTAAGTTTCTTTGTAGAACGTTTAATTAATGTCAAAACTTAAAAAAAAAAATAATTTCCTCGTAAATCTTTTGACCTTTGGAGCTTTTTTCTAGAAAATTCCTGAGTTTTTTTACTGCTTCTTTAATTTTGCATGTCTGCTGTATTAAAAGAAATATCTAGTTTTCAGTTTCCTTTTGGGTTTGATTGAATGAATTTATTTTCAGTAATAAGAACAGGATTTGGGTCACTTTCTCTCCAAACATTTGTTGTATTTAGCCAAGTTTAAGAACAAATAAAAGCTGATATGGTTGCAGCAAAGTTGGCTTTTCAGTTACAGTCTCTGGATAAACTCGGTTTTAACTTTTTTAAGTTTGATCTTTTCTTAAAACTTTATAATAACACAAATGCTTTGTGTTGTACATTACATTTTTTGTGTAAGAAAATTATGTTGGTAACATTTTTTAACGTGAATGCAAATTAAAAGTCTGCATCTACGGGCCAAATTTCTATCACTTTTGAATTGTAGTTGGGGGCCGCACAGAATTAGTCCAAGGGCTATAATTGGCCCCTGGGCCACACTTTGAACATCCCCGAATTAAGTGATGATTTCCGTTGTCGGTCTGCAAACAAAACTAAATTAGATTTCCAAACTGGAATTGAATTCAACACCTCATATTTCTGAAATGAAATATTCAGCTCTCTCTCTTTCTGCAGCTGCGTTCCCTCCAAGACCTGCAGACGGTCCAGATTATAAAGATCCTGCGCTATGAGAAGAAGGTGGCGGCCATGTTCCTACTGATGATTTCCTGTTTCCTGGTGTGCTGGACGCCGTACGCCGTGGTTTCCATGATGGAGGCGTTCGGCAGGAAGGCCATGGTCTCTCCCACCGCGGCCATCATCCCGTCCTTCTTCGCCAAGTCCAGCACGGCGTACAACCCCCTCATCTACGTGTTCATGAGTAGAAAGGTTTGAAAACTGTCTTTCTCAAACCCCTGGCGGTCCGCGAGCGCCCCTAGTGGTCCGCAAGGTACTGCACGTAACAACCGTTTATGTACTGTGACGTCAGCTGAAAGTGCGACGCGTACAGCTAGCTACAGCTAGCTTGAAATAATAATGGATAATTGGCTTAAAACTGGGTCACTCAAAAGAAAAACTGAAGATATCGATGGAAATAAAACAGCAGGATTATTTACGTGATCATTGGAAAATGTGTTGTTCACGAACGATTCGATTCTTTTGAACGGCTCTATGCCGTGAACTGTAGGACTCAAGTTACAGTTAAAGAGAACTGTTCTTTGTCTTTGCTTGCTTATAACGCTCTGTCATACGTCAAGAACTATTGTCATTTTTATTTTAATTAAATGATTAATTTAATCATTTTAATTAAAAATGATTAAATTAACTTAGTTAAATACAATAGATAAATATATAACATAAAAATTGGTGAATGATTTTATATTTAAGGAGAGGATTTTACCATGCCAAGTTAGTTTTGTCTTATTTCAAGTGTACTAAGATATTTACACAAGAAACTAGACCAAAAATACCTGGTAAGACTTTGTATTTTTGGAGTGATTGCAAAATAATGCAAGTTTGCTCTCTGAAATATAAACTTTGTTAAATATTGATGGCTAAACGAGTGAGAACTGGCGTCATCATCAGAGTAGTAAGTAGTTACATTTACCTCTGGAGCTTTTGTGAAAAAAATGTACTTTTAGGAGTATTTTTACTACGCTGTACTTTTTACTTTTACTTCAGTAATTTTATTATGAAGCATCACTAATCTAATTGGAGTAAAATTTCTGGATTATTAACCCACTGAATGAAAAATAATCATGTTTTAATAAACAACTCACCAGACACAGAAACACATCTGCAGTTTTTGTTTAAGTTTCATACATTTTTTATTGGAAGAAACTGATTTGGGAAAATTCTATTACTACTCTATTATTACTTGTATGAATTATTGTCATTTTGGGGCTTAAAATACAAAAATTTCCACTTTATATTTTAGTCCGTCTGATGATGCAATTTTTAAATATGAAATGATTGATAATTTGATGAGTCACTCAGTACTTGAGCAGACTTTCTACCAAATACTCAAATACTTTTTTACCCCTACTTGAGGAATTTCTTGCTACTTTTTACTGGAGTAAAACTATGTTGAGGTATTGCTACTCTCATTTGAGTGTAATTTTTAACTTCTCTACTCACCTCTGATCATCATCATCACCTGTTTTCTTCATCCTCTTCCTCCAGTTCCGGCGTTACTTCCTGCAGCTGCTCTGCTCCCGGCTCCTCCATAAGATCTCCTGGCTGCAGCAGAACCTCAAAGAGCGGCCGCTGACGCCCGCCGAGCGCCCCATCCGCCCCATCGTCGTCTCCAGCGCCTGCGACTCCAGGGCCCGGCCCAAGAAGAGGGTCACCTTCAACTCCTCCTCCATCGTCTTCATCATCACCAGCGACAACTTCCAGCAGTTCGACGTCACCTCCAGGGCCGGAGATTCCTCGCAGGTGAACGTCATCCAAGTGAAGCCGCTGTGATCTTTGACCTCTGGATAATGCCTTATGACCAAACATGCAGTTCCAAGCCAAACTAATCCCGCCTGACCTCCGCGGCTGTTTCTGTGTCTGAACGCAGCCCAGACTTTTTACAACTGACTGTAAATACCCAACAGGAGGGGGACGTCCTCGTTAGACATATTAAGTAGGTAATTACATAGTTGATTAACTAATTTTATGTCATGCAATATGTGGGAGAGTAGCTGCGTTTCCGTTACAAATGAGCTCAAAACTTTGTCAACATTCAATGCTAACGCCGAAAAAACACAATTTTGCAATGTTTTTAAGTTAAATGAAAAACGGCATTAAAATCACACCTGAATAGGTTTGTTCATGAGAAAAGTCGTTAAAAAAACATGCTACATAGGCCTGTTGCAATAAGTAATAATCAATTAAACGCATGATAAACGATATCAATAATTTCCATTTGCATGATTTATCGTTTTTCTATTTTCTCTCTTTTTACCAAAAACTGGATGATAAAAAATCTTCAGTTTGGTGTTTTGGTCTCAATTAGCCCTTCTTTTGAGGGATAATTTTGTTTTCATAATTAATTTTATTTGTTGTTTCTGTTGTTCTGTTTATTTATTTTGGATATTTAAAATGTCTTACAGTTCCAGTGTTAAATGTTCATTACAATTTAAAGCTTAATAATCTTTGATTACCATTATATTACTTGAAAATGGTATCAAAACAACAATATTATCATTTATTGCAATAACTTCTGGGATGATTTATTGTCCAGCAAAATGTGTTATTGTGACAGGTCTAGACGGGCCGTCATCCTCCAACCACTTCCTGTTGTCTCCTTAATTTCCTCCAGTAGTAACGTCCAGTTGTTGAGCACATGCGAAAAAAGTTTTTCCATTACAGTTTTGCCAAATATACTAATTTATAAACAGCCGAAAAAACCACCTCATCGTAGTGCAAAACTTTTTTTGTGAGATTGATGTGTTTCTAATAAGCAAATTTATTTCCGTAATCCCAATTTGCGCAAATATTATCAACGGAAACGCAGCTACCATGTTCAGTATTTACACTGCAAAAACACAAAATCTTACCAGGTTTTTTTGGTCTAGTTTCCACTGCAAATATCTTTGCACACTTGAAATAAGACAAGTAACTTTTCAGCAAAACATAGGAGCTTGTTTTAAGTAAATAATTCCTTAATATTGATGAAAAAGTACTAGCTTCTTTGGCAGATAAATTAACTTAAAAAATGGAAAAATATTTGAAAACGGAACTGGAACATTTTAGTCAATATTAATGAATTATTTCCTTAAAATAAGCTCATATATCTTGCTAAAAAGTTACTTTTGTTTTATTTCAAGTGAACTAAGATATCTGCACTGAAAACTAGACCAAAAATACTTCGGAAGATATTCTGTTTTTGCAGTGTTGCGATAAAACTTTAAATCCGTATTGGGTATCTCTAGTAAAAAGTGAAATCATCTGCCAGTGAAACTACTACTTTTTCATCAATGCTAAGGATGGATTGAGTTACAACAAGCCCCTTTATTTTGCTGAAAAGTTACTAGTAAGTTAGTTTTGTCTTATTTAAAGTGTATCCAGATATTGGTGATACTTGGTAATATGTTGTGTTTCTGCAGGTTAAGAGGACTGCGAAGTTCGGGTCAGATTGTGATTTATGGTGATACATTTTGGTTGGTACCCAACTGCAAGTGTGTAAAGAAGATAAAAAATAAAGCTTTAGTTTCTTAACCATAAATACATATTACTGTATATGGATTCAGGACAGAGACTCTATTTTAAGCTAGCAGGTTTGTGTACTTTATCTCATTATCCAGTGCGATGAGAGCCGACACTGTGAAGTGGCATTTGGTGAGAATATGTGTGAGGATTACAGGAGTGTAATTAGGCGAAAGGAGATGAGATCAGGGTGGGACACTGCGCTCATAACCTCCTGGGTGTCAGCTATGAATAGACATAATGAATGGATCTCCATGTCTAATAAAATCCCTTTTCACTGTGGACCTGAATGACTGAGTGGCCTCTTTGTTTTTTAATGTTTAGGAGAAAAGGCTCAAGTGTGTGACGATAAACGGAGTATCGAGGAGTTTATCTACTCAGATGTGATTAACTAGTTTGAAACCAGGAAATCATACAAAAACGATCATTCAAGTTTCTGATTTTTGTCACATTTGAACAATATTATGAATGTGAAGTTTGTCAAAATTAGCTTATTCTTTGAATTTATTTTATTTAGTCAACAAGCTGTTTCTTCGGACATTTACTGGCGTATGAAGTTCTGTTAAGCTGCCCTTGGCAGTTGGTGGTTACCATAGCAACCTGTAACCCACAGCTACTCCCCCTTTTTTTCTGTTGTCATCTGCAACTGTATTTTCAGGATCAGGTCTGTGTTTTCTTATATTTTAACACATACTTGATATATTAACTGTTATTAATGTTGTGCATTTTAACTATTTAATTGCTGCTCATTGGGAGCTGCTGCTCTGTAGTTTTGGGGTTACATTTTGTATTTTATTTAATGTACAGGAGCAGAAGCTGCTGACCTGATGTCAACCACCAACTTTTGCGAACAAAGTGATATTACGAGAATAAAGTCGTATGACATTAAAATCAAAATACGACAAAGTTGTAATGATGTGAGAATATCATTGTCTTAATGAAGACAATGATATTTATTATGATATAATAAATCATATTATATCATAATAAATTATGATATAATAAATCATAATATTGCAAGAGTAAAATTGTAATATTACAAGAATAAAGTTGTCACAAAATCAAAATGTGGGAAAAAAGTTGGAATGATGTGACCAAAAAGTCATTATATTACCTAAATAAAGTTGTAATAAGAGAAAACATTGAATAAAATCATGTCTTTATTCTTGAAACAACTTTTTTTACACCTTTATTCAGGTAATATAACTTAACCTGATAAAAGGTGTAAAAATAGGAGAAAAAGTTGTGATAATTCAAGAATAAAGAGGCAATACGAGAATAAAATTTGAGTAATAAACTTGAAATAACAGAATAAAGTTGTAATTATGTGAGAAAGATTCACAATACAAAAGTAAAGCCAAAATAAAACAAGAATAGTCATAATATTCTTATCTAAATATGATGTAATTTGAGAAAAAAATTGTAATAATGTGAGAAAAAAAGTAACAATGCGACAATAAAGCCATAAAACTACTAGAATAAGGTAATATTTTAGCATAATAAGGCAGTAACTATGAGAATAACTCAGTGAAAAATAAATAATTAAAACGAGGGATGTTTAGCATCTTTTGAAGTTATACTTTGGTATCAGTTTTACAATTAAGGAAATTATCAGATGAACTGGTTAGATCTTGATAATTATTAATGCTTCTCTGTCAATAAAACAACTTTTATCAATTTTTAACTTTGGACTTCATTTATGCATATTATATGGCTGTTAGATCTACAAATAATTTAAAAGAAACATAAATCCACCACAATGTACAGGATTGTATTGTGACAAATAAAAATAAGGACTTATTTTATTAAAATGTTATATAAAGATGAAATCTGTTCATTTGCTTTAATTGAAACATCCTAATTAATCAAATCTGAAGATTTAATAATTGAATTGGACGCCACTCAGTTTGTTCCCACGTTCTGAGGCTCCAGTCGCTGCTCCTGTCTGTCAGATCTGAGAGCCGGAACTGACACTTGGCGGCGTCTTCAGGGCGGCCATCTTGTTCCAGATCTTCTCAGCTGTGATAACGAGCTTGTTGATGTCTGGAGGATTTTTAATGAGCAGATAGGAGCCGCCAACAGCAACTCCCACAGCTCCCAGCAGCAGGCCACGGTTTATCACCTGCAGGGAAACAAACGTGTATAATAATAATAATACTAATAAAAATTCCTAATTGGCTTTGATTCAGTCCTTAATATACAGTAAGTTTCTGCAAATATATAACAGCTCCAGAGTGAACTGTGTTTGGTTTTAAACTGGACCGCTTTGTTCAACAAATACGCTGCAAGAACACAAAATCTTACCAAGTATTTTTGCCTAGTGTGAATATGTTAGTACACTTGAAATGAGACAAAATTAACTAGAAAGTAACTTCAACAAGATATAGGAGCTTGTTTTAAGAAAATTCTTGAATATTTATAAAAACAAACATAAAACACTAGTTCCACTGGCAGATTATTTTACCTATAAGAGAGAAAAAAAATCTTAATGAAATAAACTATCAATAAAATTAGAACTTTTTAAATCAATATTAAGGAATTGTTGATTTAAAACAAGATATTGAGATATTTTTGTCTTATTTCATGCATGCAGAGATATTTACACTAGAAACAGTGTAAATATTTTTGTTGTGTTTTTGCAGTGTATCAACGTTTGTCTATTAATAATTCAGTTATTCTCACTGTAGGACATCATCTATGGGAAGACATTTCATTCAAAATTACACAAATAAATTTAATAATTAAATAGTGTTATTTGAAAAATTAGAATAAATGTTCTATTAAATAAATATTAAATAAATATTCCCATGAAATAAAACATTGTGTATTTTCCTCTCCCCAAAGATTTCTTATTTATTTCAAGATTTCATTTTTATTTATTACAAGATTTTTTTATTCATTTCAAGATATCGTTACTTATTTCAATATTTCTTGATATTTAGTTCATTTTGAATTAAATGGTTCTCCATAATCAGCATGCTGCCCTATTTCTCACCAAATTTCTTCTAGATGTTAAACATGTAAAATCAACTTTATTGCTCTACAGGTTAAGCTAATTCACCAATAACAGCTGTGTTTTCATAGTGGTAAATGAAAACACATCAGATTAATTAGGTTAATGAGAAAACTGAGATTAAATTACACACAGTTGAACTCTTTTCAGGCGACTTTTAAAAATTGATGGTTTGTTTTACAGATTTCAGAGTCAGCGGTTTGGAATAGATGCATATTTTTATTCATATTCACAAAACTGACTACTTTTTTTTATCCGTCACATAAAATCCCAATAACATTTTGGTTTTTGCAAAATGGGAAAAATATTCAAGCAATATAAATCGATTTGTAAGGCAAGTATCCATGATTCATAGATCAACATTACGGAGACCTGGCCTTTAAACATAATGGACTTCACATTATTTCCATGATGCTCTGTTTGATCTCCATCTTCTTTCTTGGTCAGGCAGCTTCATGAGGTCGTTTTGTATTCCCCTTCATCACATCCATTTTAACCTTGGCCAACTCATTGACTTTGGGGTTGAAACGATTTATGAGGTTGGCTGTGAAATCCCTGATATCTCTGACTATCAGCAGAGAAACCATTAGCACGAGTCAGACACTTCCTGGTTCAAATCAGAAACATTTCTGCTCCTCACAGCAACATATTTCAGCTGGAGAATAGCATTTTTAATGCTGCGACTTCACAACAATAAACAGAAGGAGGAAGAAACTCACTTTGTCCTGCCAATGCCAGCGCTCCACAGCGACATGGTATCTGGTCCTGGTGAAAGTCACCTGAAAAACCAGAAAGAAACCAAAACCTTTAAGTTAAAATGTATAAAAAGTCATCTACACTGCAAAAAACCCAAAGTCTTACCAAGATTTTTAGAGTGCAAACATCTTAGTACACTTTAAATAAGACAAAACTAACTTATAAATAACTTTTCAGCAAGATATAGTAGCTTGTTTTAAGTGAATAATTCCTTAATGTTGATGAAAAAGTACTAGTTCCATTGGCGGTTCATTTCATAGTCAACTGTTCCTGCGCCGTTACCTAGCAACACCAGCCAAGCCCAGCCCGTCACCTAGCAACCCACTACTAGTTCCACAGGTGCATCAGGCATTTTTTCCATGCTATTCAAAATAAATAAATAAATAAAAAGTACTTCATTGATCCCAAAGGAAGTTAAATGTTGCTGTAACTCATTAATTCAGATTGTAATTCAGCATTTGCTGTAGCGTTTATCATGATTAATTTCTTATCATGATAAGAATTTTAATTTATCATTGTCTTGATTAATTCCAATTAATAATTTTAAAAAAATTAAAAAAAACTGTCCATATTGTCAAAATGGTTATTTTTTCATATTTTTTCAGTTTGTTGAATGAGAGTATAAACACAAATAAATTTGAAAATATTACTAAATGCATTTACTGTACTGTGTGGAGTTCAGTGTATTACAAATGGGAGTGTTTTTCAAGAGCACTACTTGGTAAAATTTTGCAACGTTTGTTCACTAATAATCCAATTATTTTCACTGTTAGACATCACGTATGGAGAGACATTTCATTCAAAATTAAACAAATAATGTTATTAAAAATGTTAGAACGTATTCCATTAAATAAACTAGAACTTTTTCATCAATATTAAGGAACTCTGCCAAACTGGTGGTGTGACCTTTCCAAAGTTTCTCAATTTCTCTTTTCACTCTAACCTAATCTTGTTTTTTATGTTAAAGCAGTTTTGAGGCAGAGTGGCAAAACATGAAACTGCTACTTATTATTTACTCTGCAGGTTGTTGCTAGGTAACCAAAGATTGAGTGAGTTGCTAGGTAGCCAAAGTGAATAAGTGAGTTAGTTGATTTGACCAACCTTGCTAGCTACCAGAGAAATTGAATTGCCCAGCTCTAACATTAGCTAATATGCTGCAGTGACACATTGCGTGGCTTGGATAATTCATTTTTCTTCAGGTCAACTTCCCTTTTGTTTCTGTTTATTGGTTTAGATATGCTGGAGAGACGGAGTTACAAAGAGACAATTTTGCACCATGAATCGAGTTTCTGCTCTGATTCCTGACATCTTCTGTTTGTTCTGTGCTCACGCTAATAAAACTAACAACTCTGTCTGAGGCAGCAGCTGCAAGAAAAACCAATATGAAGGGTGCTTCATAATTTGTGTAAGATTTTTACGTGATTGTTAAAAATAAGAAGTCACGTTATTGTTCTGTAAGTGTTGACAGCAGTGATCGAAGACACACTTACCATTGTGTAAAGTGGAATAATTGTCTTCGGCATGAGGAGGTGAAGTAGATTGTCCACATGTTTTCTGAAAATAAACCATTTGGAGTTGACGTGCGCCCGCATCTGGAAAGTTAAACAGCAAATGTGTTTGTGAGGTGAATAGATGATGCTGAACTCCATTTTTATGTAAAAAAAAATTTAATAAATTTATTTAAAACAAGCCGGTTTCTGCTTCAGATGATGAAATGGATCATTTTCATGTTTCGTCTACTGGATATCTGATGCATTTAGGGCTGCAACTATTACTTAACATATTTTTCATCAGTTATTCTGACGATCAAAATAAACTAGAACTTTTACATCAATATTAAGGAATAGTTACATGCTAAAGTGGTGGTGTGAGCTTTCCAAAGTTTCTCATTTTCTCTTTTTGCTCCAGCTCCATCTTTTTATTTTAAAGCAATTTTGAGGCAAAACATGAAACTGCTACTTATTAGTTACTCCACTGGTTGTTGCTACGTAACCAAAGAGTGAGCGAGTTGCTAGGTAACCAAAGAGCGAGTGAGTTTTGGCACGATTTTAGAACTGTCGGCTGATTTTCAAAACCTGAGAGCCCACACAGGAGTCGATAAAAACATTTTTAGGTATAACGGGTTGGATCGCACCGTGTGTGGTGTCCAGCCCCACGGAAGGAGCAACACACCACACACCAACCGATTTCACTCATCGACATACAGATTCCAGTCAGACAATCCCGTAAAAATCCCACTTTATCATACCCGACTGACAATGTAGAAGCAATAGTGATAGTTTGTGAGCTTATTCTAAGCGACAAAAGACGTAACAAAAAGAAAAGGCGTTGGATAAAAGAAGGGAGATGGCGCGAGCAGCGGCTTTATTCGCTGCACTACGATACGGAGGTGAGTTGTTGTTACGGTTAGCAAACGACGATCTTAAAACGCCAAACATTCTAAAATTGTCGTAAGAGGGAAATCGGGGCAAAAAATCATGCCATGTGAACCGGGCTTGAGTGTGATAAGAAAGATATCAAATATCGTACTAATGAGAAGGTAAGCGTCCCATTAGTAACCATGGAGACAATGCCCCACTGTCATGTAGCCTAGCATGCATAGTAAAAAACTGGTTAGAATCTCGTCTTTGGTGTGTTTTAAGGCTGCTCCGGTATAAGAGGAAACGCTCTTTATGACACAGTGATGTAAGTCGGTAATTTGATCAACACAAGAGGGAGAAGGTCTGCGTCGGTTTTTAAGCTAGCTATTTCCAACTTGCCATATTTACAACCAGGTGTGTTACATTGACAGACAAATTAGCTTGATTTGAACAAGTAAAAGCCACGAATAAACTGGCAAAAGCAACTTCACTCGCTGTGCTCAATACTCCCGTCCCTCACTTCCGACGTTCGTCACGACGCCTCAAATTATTAAGTGACGTAGTTGCAAAGGGTCAATAGTATGCTGAGAACATGCTAGCTAATGTTAAAACAGCAAGATAAATGCGGGTAACCATGGCAACAAGGGAGCTTTTAACGGTCAAGTTGCGCGCGCATCCGCTGTGTTTACAAATAATCCTCTATATATAATAATACATCTTATTATATACAAATGATAGTTTACCACATATATTGTTATATATAATGTAATATAATAACTATATTAATAATATCAATATGATATTGATATAAACTGTAATAATAATACTATAGTAATATAATAATAAAACAATAATAATAATATAAAGAAATTTATAATGAATTTGTTTATTATTATAAACAAGTTTAAATTTTATTCCACCATCCATCCATTATCTGACACAAACAAAAGTTTTTTGGACTGTGGGAGGAAGCCGGAGTGCCCGGTGAGAACCCACGCATGCGCACGGAGAACATGCAAACCCCATGCAGAAAGAACCCAGGCAGGGATTCAAACCCAGGACTTTGTTGCTGCAAGGCACAAGTGTTACCAACAGTGTGCAACCCTGATGTTTTATTTTTTTCATGTACACCTAAGGAGAATTTAGTGAGACCAATTATCCTAACAGTCATAATTGTTGTGACAGGGAGGCGGAGAGAACCTACAAATTAAAAATTTTAACATTTAAATTTTGTCAATGTTTATATTTTATATTCAAACATATAATACAGTGTACAGAAATGATGAAACAAGTGACACGTGTGGAAGTATGAAAGCAGTGACTAAGCAAAGGACAGCAGGTATCACAGAATAAGAAAACACATGGTTAGAAGCAAACATCTATACCATAAACGTTGTCTTGCATTTCGCTTGTGAATGTTTACGTAATTCAACAAGTCAGGGCACACACTCTCTGAGCTTTTCATGGCAGCTCTACCTGCATCAAAAGAGGTGCTTGTTTTGTTTCCTGCCATCTCTTCATCAACAAGCTCATCTTTCAATGCCTCTCCTTCCTCTCCAAAAACCAACCTTGTTGTTTTGGAGAGGAGGGGCAGGAGGAACCGTCATGTTTGAGGACATCGGACTGGTCAGTGATATATTTTCTGCCACAGCAGTAGCTGCCATCAATGACGTGAAAGAAAAGTTAAATTTACTTTTTTTAGTACTTTTTACTTTTACTTGAGTAAATTTTATTATGAAGTATTTCTACTCTTACTTGAGTAAAATTTCTGGATTCTCTGAATGAAAAACAAACATGTTTTAACCAAACATCCACCAGACACACAGCTGCAGTTTTTGTTACAGTTTCATAAGTTTGTTATTGAAACAAACTGATTTGGAAAAATTTTATTGTCGGTTTCTGTTACTTACATGAATTATTGTCATTTTTGTCCTTAAAAGACCAAAATTTCCACTAAACATTATATTTTGTTCCATCTGATTATGTAACTTTTAAATATTAAATGATTGATAATTTGATCAGTTATTCAGTACTTGAGTAGACTTTTTACCAAACACTTTTTACTCTTGAGTCATTTCCTGGACGGATACTTTTTACTTTTACTTCATTAAAATTATGTGGAAGTAATGCTACTCTTACTTGAGTATAATTTTTGTATACTCTATCACCTCTGCTCAAGTTAACGATTAATCGGTTACTAAATTAGTTGATGATTATTTCAACAATCGATTAATTGTTTGTTTCACCTCTGGATATGTTTAGTTTTTGCTGTTATAAAGGACACTTTGCACCTGTTTCCAGGTCGTCTCTCTGCTGGATGCCTTTCATAAATCCCTCTGTTTGATTTTAAAGCAGCTTGTTTTCCTGCAGAGGAACAAACTGTGTGTCTTTCCTGCTCCCAGCGAGTGAATCACCAGCAGCCCTGAGCTCCAGAGCGCTGGACTGAAAACCTGCAGTCAGGGGCTTTTAGCTTTCATGTTCTGAGTCAGTGGAGCAACGAGAGGAAATCTTGAAACAGAAGCTTCTTTGGCTTGGTTGATGATTACAACCGGCTCAGAGCAATGCTCGGATTTGGGTTTGTTTGAGCAAACCCAGAACAATGATGTAATGTAAATTGCATTCTCTAACGGAAGTAGAGATGCACAGATCTGATATTAATATCTGTATCGGCTCCTTCATTGTTCCCCATCCATAAGGGGAGATCTATTCAGTCCAGTTCTATGCCTTGTTTTTTATATTTACATTTCCTAATTCCACTTTGAACCATTTGAAAGAAGTCTTATTGCAGTTTATTATTTATATGTTTGACCAATGTGGTCAACCCATTGTTTTTGTCAGTTTCTTTATTATTTATTCTACATTACCTGTTTTACTCTGAATTTTACTGACTGAACAAATCAAAGTTGGTTTTCTACGTTTAACCAAGCCTGTGAAGTTATTGGTGTATTTAAATGTGGTGCAGAGTTATCAAATAATTTCTTAACTAAATACATTTATGTCTGTATTTAAAAAAAAACAAAACTTCAAGTCAATTCAGCACCGTTTTCCTGAATCAGATCGGAATCGGCCGATAGGTGAGAAGAGCTGATCATCCAATAAATATCAACGATAATGATTAAAAGTTGGTACCAATATCTTATTTATGATCGAGTGGTAAGATCAATACTTTAGTTTCAGATTTCCTCTTGGAATCAGATTTTAGTTAGTTGCTCAAATCTACAGCACCTAAAGAATGATAATGTTTTGTACTTTGCTTTAGGAAAAAATGCACAAATTTATTTTATTTTTCTATTTTGAAAGAAATTGAAAGAAAAATTCACAAAAACATCAAAAGATCAGAAGTTTGATCAACTTAAATCATAAAAAGTATCGGTATTGTATTGGTATTGACATCGATATCCTTATGAATATCGGTGATACTGGCCTTGTATTTACTTAGTTTTGGATCTATAAAAATATCTCGAATAGTTTAGCTTGGGAATCAAATATCTACACAAACATACTGAAAAAAAAGCTTTTTTAAAAAGAAAATATGAAATAGTGTGGCTGGGGAACTACATTTCTACAAAAACAGGGAAAATAATAAATATTTCAAAAAATATCTGGTGAAATAGTGTCATTTGGAAAAAATAGAAGAAAAACAGATATTTTCTGAAAAATATCTGAAATAGTGTGGCTGAGGAATCAAATATTTGTATTGGAAAAGAACCTACAACATCTGGAGTGAAGCATTTCTAAATAAAAGTAATGTAACTAAAAGTCCCCGTGAAGAAGAAACTGAACTGAATTACTTCGACGTAGTTGTACATGGCCAGATCTGCGATGGCGTGGTCGTCAGGAACCCGGACCCTGCTGTACTCTGGCAGCACCGCACCTGTGCAGGTAAAGCCCAGAATGACTCTGTTTCCAACTCCAGACTCTTTCTGCACCAGTGGTTTTCATTTGAAAAACATAAAGACACTTACTGAAATCCTCATTGAACTGATTCATTATTTCATCAAAGACAATGCAGTCCTCAAAGCCCTGAAAGCATAAAAGAAAGAATATGAGTGATTCTTTCATAGAGGTATGAACAGATCTAAAGCGATTCTTTTCCAGAGTTAAGAACTAATCTAAAGTGATTCTTTGAGCTGAAAAGATCTAAGTGATTCTTTGGGGCGTTTTGAACAGATCTAACTGATTCTTTTGGGAGTAATGATCAGATCTAAAATGATTCTTTTGGGCGTTATGAACGAATCTAAAGTGATTCTTTGTTCACGTTTTGATCGGATCTAAAGTGATTCTTTGTTCACGTTTTGATCGGATCTAAAGTGATTCTTTGTTCACGTTTTGATGGGATCTAACGTGATTCCCCGTCAGCCCGCCTCCCGTACCCGGCGGTACTCACGGCGTTCATCCCCTGGCCGTAGAAAGGCACCACAGCGTGGGCTGCGTCCCCCATGAGGACGCATTTGTCCCCGATGTGATACGGGGAGCACTTCACGGAGACCATGGCCTGAGCAGGCAGGCGGAAATAATCCCTCCTGAGGGCGGCGCTGCAAAGGACAAAAGCAAACATAACAATTACAAACTTACTGAGAGCAGCTGATCTAATCTGATGTTTCCTTCCTAAACAACAGAGTCGCCCTGCTTGCAGTGGAAGCGTTTGTCACAGCTGGGTACTGCAGAGCGGCGCAATCTGTCCGCTGTGGTTTAATGAAAAGGTAACGGGAGGAAAGCACGCACTGGGCTGCTCATGCCTGACCGCTTCCAATAAAAGGCTACTTGCATCCTGCCGTCTATCCGTCACCCGCCGAAAATTAAAAGCCTTGTGGAGGCAGGAATCCTTGTGAGCGTTCAATTTCACTGCTGATGCGCCCGCTTTGGGTGGGGTGACGGCGGCTGGAGGCGTTTCTGACGACAGTCCAACAGGTCGGGATGAAGAGGCAGGAAGGAGGAAGAGGAGACGCAGCGCCACACAGACGGAGGAAGGTCGCTTACGCTCCGATTAGCGGGATGGCGTCAGGGAAGTATTTTTGGAAAAACTCAATGACTTCGTCTCCTGTGGTGATTTTGTCAAACTCTTCAAAGGGCATGAAGAGGGTGCAGGTAAATGTCTTGTCCTAAATTAGGAAATAAACAAAAGATGCATTAATGTTATCCTTAAAACACATTTAACTTTTTATGTGGCCGTGTAGGCCAGAGGAGTCCAAACTTTTTGCTAAGTGGCACAAAAGTACGGAAAAGGATTAGGCCACTGAAAAAGAAGAAAAAAAATGAACTGATTAAAATTAAGAGATTAAAGACAGAATTGTTTTTCAGAGTCCTCTTCTGCACAAAAGTAATTATAGACCATAAAAAACAAACAAAAAAACAACCTAAAATCAAGACTCATTTTAAATCACTACTTAAGACTTATTTTTATTTGTTGCTATTTAAGTCCTGATACTGTAACTTTTCTGGTGTGATGTTTTATTTTTATTTTATTTATTCACTTTATTTTATTTTCATAAATTTATTCTCGGGTTATTGTTTTTCTACGGCACCTTGGTGCATTTCCAACCTGTTTCTAAAAGTGATATGTCAATAAATTTGACATTGAAAGTAGTCCGATATTTATTGTGGATCCAAAACTTGACTTTTTTTTTTTTATTAATCTCAACATCGTCAACATTTGAAATTCAGAAATTTTTACGTTTTTGTAGAAATCTAAACTTTTTTTTAGCAAATTTCCTTGTTTTTCTAGAAAAATTCTGAGATTACTCTCAAAAATTCTGAGATTTTTGGGAGAAATTTACAACTTACTACTACTTTAATTTTGCATGTTTGCTGTATTAAAAGAAATGCTTACAGTTTAAGTTTCTTTTGCAATTTTTTTTAGCAAAAATGTTCAAAAACATTAGTTTAAGTGATGTTAACTCCCACCTGCAGGTGGCGGTATTTCTGATTTTTACAACCCCGCTGCCTGAAACTGATGAAATCTGTTCAATTGAGCGAATAAACTGTTCTTTGTTGGGGTTTTTTTTTTCCTGTACACATTCAAAAATATAAAAAAAAAAGATAAATAGATGCATGTCTCACCCACCAGGTTGGGGAGAGCGATCATCATGAAGGTGTTTCTGGGCCAGATGTGCAGGTAGTTCGGCTTCATGGCGAACTGCAGATGACGACGAAGGTGGAAATAAGCTAAAATGTGAAAAAGCAAAGCCTGATTGTGAATCCGGGCCTCAGGCCGACGTAAAACCCGTCTGACCTCTCCGTTTCTCGGCGGCATGGTGAGCTCCATGTATCCGTGCGGGATGTACGTCTGGCTGTAGTTGAAGCGGCTGCGGCGCAGGAACTGCTTCCGGACGGCGGAGAACGCGCCGTCGCAACCGACGATCAGGTCCGCTTGAGTCTGCGACTCGGATCCATCCGGCCTGAGAATCAGATACTTCCACTTAGATATGCTCAAAGTATGGCCGAGACATACGATTATTTCAATAATCAATTATTCTATCGATTAATCGGATGAATTTTCAACATTCTGTAGATTTTTAATGTGACCACTGGAGTCTTGCTTTAAAGAGGATTCTGACTTTAATATCAGTTCAGACTCTTTTCCTTCAGAATCAGAATTATTTAAACTGTTTATGCAGAATCAGGCAAATCTATTCATAAGACTCAACTGGGTCAATCACAGAACAAAGAAGAAATATTTATGTGATTATTTTTATATGCTAACAAAATAACTGACATGATCCACCTAAGAATGTTTGCTTATTTATTTGAAATTTGACATAAAATTCAGAGAAAATGTCAGAATTTCTTTTTGCTCAGTGTCCCTAATCCTCTTCCACATAGAGCATATTTACAGACAAAGGTTGTTTTTTTTGTCTTAAGTTGAAAATGTATATATTTTTGTACAGTTTTGTCTTAATTGCTGCTCTGAGTCCGTTGTTATTTGAGCAAATGGCCTTTTTTTGAGTCCAATTAACGATTAATTGATTATCTCAATAATCAATTCCTAACGACTAATCTGATTAATCGTTTCAGCCCTGAATTAAAGCAACTCTTCCGCCTGAATTTAATCCAAATGCTTTAACAATCTGCTGTTTTTCGCCTGGGGGCTCATTAATTTACACTTGAACAATTTAAGGACCAGCTTATTAAAGCTGCATAAACAAACTGACGCTGGTTCGTAGGAAGACTTTTTTTTTAAAATGTGCAGATTAATGAGAAATGGAACGAGCAAACACAGACAGATGTATTTCTATTTATTTGCAATGCATATTTTAATATATTTATTGAGCTTTTACACGATTGACAAACACAATGTAGCTCATAATAATGAGCAACACTTTCCAGATTTTGTCTCTACAACTTTAAAGATACATTTTTTTTCTTGTTTTTTCTTTGTAAAAATCCTCAGGTTGAATGAGATGTGTGTTGGATCAGATTCTGTCTGTCTGTACTTTGACTGGGCCATTCTAACACACAGTTATTCTTTGACCTAAACCACAGATGTAGGACTATTCACGGCTCACATTTTTGATTTTTGCTTGTGAAGCAACTACTAACGTACACTGACGTTTGCGGCTGCAATTTGAGGAAGTGTGAAACTGTAAAGCACCACACTGTAAAAAGTCACCTTTAAAAAACAAGAAAAATTATCTGCCAACCGAACAAGAAAATGAGATTTGTCAAAACATTCCAAAAATAAGTAAAAGTACCTTAAAATTAATGTAGTTTAATTTACAACATGACCATTTTTATTTATACAAATGAAATATGAGACTTAATTTCACAATACGTAGATATTCTTGAATTATGAAAAAGTGACATTTTAAGCATTATATTTCTTGAAACCAGAAAAGATACATAAAAACAGTGTACTTTTACTGATACAAAGGATTAAATTGTTTTTATTTTTTCATTACATATTATACTTTGGTTCTTTGGTCATTTATTTATATTTAGAGAAAGAACATTTCTTTCTTTTACACCTTTTTCAGCTACATGAAGCCTCACAGTCACTTCAGCTGTGAAAATTATATTAAAAAATCACTTTTATAGGTGGTAAATAGCAAGACAGATACAATAAAACTTAATAAATGTTTTATTTCGCAAAGCTTGCCACCTTCAATACAGCAAAAACTCACTTCTGTATCTCTCAGGTGCTACAATACAGCAGAAACACAGAAAATCTGTCAAAATTGACTTTGCAAAACACAGAGAGTGTTCATATATCTGCCTCCTTCTGCAGAAAACTCATTTCATTCCTACGGGGTTGAATAAAAGAGTAATTACAGTGGCCAGTAAACATAACCCACAGTGGTAATTTTCTTTTTTTTTTTTTAATGAGAAGTCTTTGAAACAAATTAAACCTTTTCTGTCTTTTCTTCTAATTGCGCAGCCATTAGATTTAACCTCTCGAGTCTGAAATGAGTGTCTGGGCTTTGTTTCCTGAGCCCTGCATGCTCGAACCACAGGAGGAAGGAACTTTGGAAATTGTCTTGAACGGTTGTCGCTGTTGCACTGTCGACTGCAGCTTGTTTTAAATCGTCATTTTAACACATTTTAGCACCAGCAAACAAGCTGATCTTGATCACGTTATGATAGGTTTATGGGCAATAAAAAACATTTTCATTTAATTTTTTTAAACAAAATTATTCTTAAATAATGAGGCGTTATCTCATTATTTTGAGCTCCTTTCAGAATGAGCTCTTTTAGGGCGTCTTGTCACTTTAAATAAAAATAAATTGCTGCTAGCCACGCCCCCTAACTCTAGATTTATGCAGCAAGTGAATTCTGGATGGTAGGTCAACAATAGAACACTTGTCTTTTCCAAGAACTCAGCTTGGGTTGCTAGGTAACGGCTGGGCTTGGTGGGTGTTGCTAAGTAACGGGCTGGGCTAGACTGGTGTTGCTAGGTAACGGGCAGTGCCTTCTAATTTGTGACGTTACATTCCGAAGGTTTTTAACGCGGCTCATTTTTCAGACTCCGAAAACCATAAATTTATTGCTAAAAAATGGCCCGGTTGATTTTTTTAAGTGCTCGAGCTATTTTTAGGAGCAGCAGAAACCCAAATGGAAGTACAAAAATGTGGAAAAATATGAATTTGGCATAAAAGGTAACATTAGAGCCCAACAGATAAAAAGTTAACTTTAACCCACAACTTAAATTTTTGCACCCCAAATAAATAAAAACAAGTACACTCTGTACACGTTTCGTTGGCTCTACTTAAAAAATGGAGGCAACAATTTCCACTCAGTTACCAGTGTTGCCTATTAATAACTAATCGCAACAAGAAATTTGGTTTAGAAAAACAACGTGACTTACTTCACCTCCCAAACCAAAATTATGTTGAATAAATCTAATATTAATTTAGAATTTCTTGTAATATTAAGTTGAAAAATTATATTAACCAAGTTACTCTATTTTTTTTTTACATGTGCTCATGAGTACAGATGCAATTTGGTTTCAAAGTTATTAAAGAACCTTTTCAAACCGCATAAAATCACTTTTTCCAACTGATTAAACAGTTTATTGGAAATGTTTTGTAATTTTAAGTTCAATAGCCATAATAACATCCGTAATCACAAGCATTGCTAATGATAGCAGGTATGTAACACAAGGAACGACAAAGTATCTGGTGTTGACCTGTTCGTATGGGGGGGTTCCGAAATGAAAATCTGCCTAGGGCCCCTAAAAGGTTTTGGCTGGCCCTGTCAATGCAAATCAATGCCAAACATTTCATGACATTCTAAGCTAGATTTTCCCTCCACTTTGTGTTGGTCCGTCTCATAAAATCCCAGTAAAAAACAACAGTGGAAAATGTTAAAGGAGCAGGTAAACTTCTGCACGGAGCTGTGGGCGTTATAAAATAAATGGATATTTTTTAATTTCCAGATAAGACTGCATTTAATTTGAGAATTTGCATACAACAGTTTGTGCTTCCGCCTGGTGCTTTAATCATGAGCTGAAGCGCGAATCCTCCCACCCGAAAAGAGCTGGAGGTGTTTCAGGGTTAATTGGATTGCAAAATTTGTGCGTCACATTTTCCTCGGGACACTCGGTTATGAAAAAACAAATTAATTACTCACAGCCGTTAAAAACACAACAAGTCTATTACATTTCTAAACCCTCGTCAGCTAACACAGTGTTTTTCAAAGTGGTGCCTCCAGGGGGCGCTCAGAAAAAACATAATGATCTGTCAGAGTTGGTGTATGGATCACCATTTTTTATTCATGGCCATTTAAAGCCAGAGAGTATGAGGTTAGCATTTATGCTAACTTAATGTAATAATTCTGAAACTTTTTGTTTCCTTACATATTTTATAGTTTTGTCCGTTTGCAAAAAAAATCCTCTTTGGGGGCAATAACCAGAACTGGGTAGTAACTAGTTACATTTACTCAATTACATTTAGAAAAAGTTACTCAATTAAATGTGTAACTTTCTTTGAAAGTTTACCTGGTAAAGCTCAAGTACTATTTACTTTTACTAGAGTAATTTTATTAAAAAGTATTTCTACTCTTACTTGAGTAAAATTTCTGTATTTTCTTCCCACTGAATCAAAAGCAAACATGTTTGAACCTAAAATTCACCAGACACAGACACACACCTGCAGTTTTTAATAAAGTTTTATACTGAAAGAAACTGATTTGGAAAAAGATATTTTGCACGACTTTGTTATTTTTTGTTACTTATATGAATTATTGTCATTTATGTCTGTAAAATATTAAAATTTTCACTTAATTTTATAACTTGGTCTGTCTGATGATGTAATTTTTAAATATAAATAATTCATAATTTGAACAGTTCTCGCTACTTGAGTAGATTTTTTACCAAATACTTTTTACTCCTACTTGAGTCATTTCTCAGACGGCTGCTTTTTACTTTTACGTGAGTTAAATTTTTAGCTACTGCATGGAAAGTGAACCCGTGTCTCTGCATGCGATCACTAACTATTTACCTGACGAAGGTCATTAGTCCGGTTTCAGCACTCCAGTCCTGCAGTTTGTGGTCGAAGTTCAGCTTTGTGTTTGGATACGTCTCTGCCTCTGTGAGAGTTACAAAAACAGCTTGTGATGCAACACCAGCTGCCATGTCTTCTTACAATATACCCAAAACTTTTACTCCGCTAAAGAGAGGGTCAGCAAAAACTGAACGATCGTCAGTGGAACCGCGGAGCTGCAGCTGGGATTTGTGCAAACTGATGTTTTTGGGTTTTCACACTGTGAAATCTCTTTATCTTCAGAGTTCAGAGCGGCAGCCGCCTGAATCAACCACGATAAGAGCAGCGACAATCTGCCAGCGCATCCAGGCGATCTAATTAAAAACAGAGCCAAGCTGCCACACTTTATCTCTCAGAGGCTCCTCATTAAATATTAGCAAAAAATCCTTACGGCTACAAAAGGAAAGGAAAACACATCGCCTTATGTCGCCTATTTAAGGAATGCCAGGAAATGTAAATGGAGAGAAAAGAGCCAAAATCCGGACAAACGATAAAAGAGGAAATACTTTATAAAGATGTGTGACAATAAGTAACAAAACGCTTTTAACACAATTAAAGGAGATCCTAAAGGTCCAATTAAAACCAATATAATTGCCTAAACTGGCTGATATTGAACTTAAATGATAAACCAGGTTTTTCGTTACTTTAAATGCAATTTTGATGTTAACTTAAATATTAAATGATTCATAATTTGATCGGTTTCGTCACGTCGTTCAGTTCAGCTCATTACAGTTCAGCTTGAATAAATTCAGTTCAAAATAATCGCTTCAGCTCAGCTTATTCAGTTCAGTTCAAATTCATTTTAGTTCGGTTTTCTTCGCTTTATTTTAGGTCTGTTAAAATATATTTAGCTCAGAAGAATTAAATTCACTTCATTTTACATCAGTTCAATTCAGTTAAGTTTAATTTAG
The DNA here is from genome assembly GCA_903067095.1 of Girardinus metallicus. Classification (NCBI taxonomy): domain Eukaryota; kingdom Metazoa; phylum Chordata; class Actinopteri; order Cyprinodontiformes; family Poeciliidae; genus Girardinus; species Girardinus metallicus. Next base: position 8,116 of record CAEGAE010013833.1, on the reverse strand, counting down.
TTTAAAAGTTTCAGCTGAAATAAATTTAGTTCAGTTAAAAATAATCGCTTCAGTTCAAATTAAGTTATTCAGTTCAGTTCAATTCGGTTCAATTTGTCTTAGTTTATTTCCATTAGCTCACTGAATCAGTTTGATTTAAATTATCCAATTCAGTTCAGTTTAATGAAAATCTGATTAATTTAGCTACTTCAGCTTATTTTAGTTAGGTTTAAATAAATTCAGTTCAGTTCAATCCTGTTTTACTGAATTCAGTTTGGTTTAAACTAGTTCAATAAATCAATTTAATTTCAATTAAATAATTCAGTTCAGCTAAAATAAATTTGATTAATTAAAGAAATCGCTTCAGTTAAACTCAAGTTATGGACTTTAGTTCAAGTCAGTGCAAATTAAACAAATTCAGTTTATTTTAGGCCAGTTTGAATAAAGCGAGTTCAAGTGAACTAAATTCAGTTTAGTTTAACTAATTTCAGTAAAATACAGACGGATTTAGATGCAGCAGCTCAAACCCATCTAGTTATAAAACAATTCATTCAGATGCAGTTAGCATTAAGCTAAAAGAAAAACAAATATGAACATTAAATATTATTCCTAACTGAGTAGCATTACAAATTGTAATTTAAAAAATAATAAAACACACATTATGAAGTTGAAAGAATAAAATGAAACCATACTTGGCTCTTTAATGCAGAAAACTAGTATGTTTAACTAGTAGAAATGTGTCCAGTATTACAATTTTATCAATATTCACCAATAATTTAACCTTTAACATTCCCAGAGGGGTCATGCATCTGTAAACCGCTTTTACTCCAACTTCTTTCTGCAGCTGATCTAACAAAAAATACGTCAAAACTCGATGTGTCTAATTCAGGCGTGATTCATCTATTTTCCATTCTTACCTGTTAGCAGCTCTTTGTTCAGATTGGCTCTGTCAACGGACAGGATGTACTGAAAAGAGAACAATATTTAGTGTAGTCTAATTAGAAACAAGTTCTCAGACAGAAATGTGAACATATCCCTTTAAATTGGGAACAGGAAGTCTCCAGGGTTTGTTTGCTTCCTGGTGTTCTAGAATATTTTCATTTCATTTAACCATGAAGGTCCCTTAATGGGATTTTGAGCCTCTGCCAAACTGGCAGCAGGGAAATCATTTCTATTTTTAGACGAGGCTCACATTTTTATTTAGTAAAAATATGTGTTAAAAAAAAAACACACGTCTTTTTAGTTTTAATTTATCATTCACTGCAAAGACACAAAATCTTACTGAGTAATTTTGATCCAGTTTCTAGTGCAAATATCTTATTACAGTTAAAATAAGACAAAACTAAATTACAAATAACGTTTCAGCAAGAAGCAGGAGCTTGTTTTAAGTCAATAATTCCTATAACAAGATATTTTCCCATAAGTGAAACAATCTGCCAGTGGAACTAGAACTGGGTTGCTAAGCGACGGGCTGGGCTTGGCTGACGTTGCTAGGTAACGACTGTGAAATAATTGAAATACTCTGCCACTAGAACTAGAACTTTTTTTTTCCGTCAATATTAAGGAATTACTGACTTAAAACAAGCTCCTGTAGGTTGTAATTTAGTTTTCTCTTTCTAAGGTATTTGCAGTAGAAACTGGACCGAAAATACTTGGTAAGATTTTGTGTTTTTAGAGTGTATTTATTTATCATTCATCTCTGGAAAAATATAAGATTGAACACAATGCGAAAGCAGAAAGACACCACCAATAACCTTAAAAAAAAGCATCTGTGGTTTGTGGAAATTTTACTTAAGACATCTGGAAGGCGTCCACTCCTGAATTAATTAAGTGAATCTAATTTGACCTTTACATTCACTTAAAGGTCAAACTGGGCAGCGCTAAAAGAAATCTAACTCTAATAAGAACCCACCCCCCAAAAAAACAAAACGAAAATCTCTGGAAGAATGGTATTTGGGGATGTAAGACTAATGTTACCTCTCAGGCACAGTGGTGGTGGAGTGGTGATATGGGCTTATGAACAGCAGCAAAAGAACAAAATAGTGAAGGTATTGCAACTGCCGAGTGTGATTGTACATCACTGATGGGACTTTAAGATGGCATTTAATATATCTCCTCCCCCACAGCCTGATGCTGCCAACACCATGCCTGAGTGTTGGTTTGGTGTTTTCAGGGTGACTTATAGTGTTAGTTTTCCACCAAATATAGTGCTTTTTCTTCTTTTTTTTGCTTCATCTTTGTTGAGTAAAGAATTACATCTTGTCTCAAGTTTATGACATCCTGATGGATTAAACTTAATTTAAAAGACACTGCAGTTTTTGTTTCTTACCCCAATATGCTCAATACTGACCTCAATGTTAGTCCAAACTCTGCAGCAGAACGATGAATATTTTATCTGAAGGCTGAATTTGTACATATGATGCAACTCTTACAAACCTTTTCCCAACAAGATGCTTGTTTGTGGAGAAATAGTCTTTCATTATGGGAAGCGCTCTCTAAAAATGTGAATGTTTGTGTTTTTGTATTTATTATTTATATGAATAACAAATTTCACTGCAACAGAAACTTCTACACTAAAAATCTACCACAGCTTGGAAACGGCGGCGGTTCTGCAGGCTTACCTGTCCTTTCTTCCCATACGGGATCGGAGATTGTTTCCCACTTAGCGAATGAATCATCCTGGCATTCATCGGGATTCCCTTAGAAACAATCTGGGGAAAGAAAATGGAATAATTAATAATAAAACACTGAGGCGAAACTATTCAGGAAGGACATTATGCACTACTCTGTGTTGGACTGTTACCCAAAAAAAGTACTTTTAGAAGTAGTTTTACTGAACTGCGCTTTTTACTTACTTGAGTGATTTTATTAAAAAGTATTGCAACTCTTACTTGAGTAAAATTTCTGGATACTCTACCCTAGATTAAGTAAAGTAAGATCTCTTGTTTGTCCACAAAGTTTGTTTTCTAATGTATTTTTCTACCTTCTGTCAGCTGATACAGAACAAAGATGGCGGCCGTAACAGAACGGGAAAGAGAAACGGTCCAAACAGTTTCAAAATGTATTTTATACGGTTCTTTTTCCATCCATCCTGATATTTTTATGACAATACAGATCGGATTATTTCGGATGTGACCCAGGTCACTTGGCTATGTTGTCCTAAACCCGATAGTATCTTTTCAAATGTGACCTGAATCTGAACCAGGTCGCATTCATCCGACCTGAACGTCACTGATACGCGCAAACGGGAAGGAAAACAACAACCATGGCGGACAATAATGAAGATTAAGTTGTAAATGTGCCGACTCCGGTTGGACAACAACTTTAAAATCGTAAGAGAAGCTCCACCGTTAGCATCCACGTTTACTTCCGCAAACACAGAGCACGCTCTCTGTATGACGTTATTGCGCCCTCTACTACGCATGCGTGACACTTTCAGGTCGTTTGTAGTTCACACTGGAGATCACAAACAAGTGGCATTAGGAAGTGTGAATGACGGCAAGAAAAACAAAATCAGATTTGACAAAATATCGGGTCACTTCCGGCTGCAGTGTGAACGTAGCCTATGCTTTTCTTTAAAACCCAAAATGTTGCTGTTATGGAAAGGTGGTGGTCCCTCTTCATACAAGAGAAAACTCTGGTTTTTAAGAAAATGGTTGCTTGTCAGTTAATCGTTAGATTGATCAGATCAATCAACTTTAGATTAAGTCATTAATCGATAACTTGCATCCGTAAACATTTTTCATGTTTTGTAAAAGTGCTGTCTGAATTTGTTGTCTTGTAATCAAGTTATTTGTATTAATTTATGTTCATTTAGTCTTTCAAACACCAGAATTTGGACATCATTTTAAATTTTAATCTGATAACATCTTATTTGAATATTAAGATGTTCTGATAAGTTATTCAGTGCCACATACTTTTTCATTCTTGAGTACTTTCTTGGACAGTTACTTTTTACCTTTACTTGAGCAAAAATACGTTCAAGTAGTGCAAGTTTTATTTGAGTACAATCTTTGGGTACTTTACCACCTCTGGATAAAACACGTCACCTAAAACTTGACCCCACTATACATTAGATAAACAACTGCGACTGTTCGTTGCCCCTGCCTGTGCTAATCTTTACAGCTTACCTTTTCTCCACTTGTGCATTAGCATACCTTATCCTCCATTCCAACATGTTTCAGGGCTTGCCGGCCTCTGTGGGACAAAGCCAGGTTGATGCTTCTGCCTTTCACTACTTTGGCTTTCCGAATATCTGACCAAAAACACGCAGAATAATTTGTTCACCAGTTGTGTTTTTTTTTATTATTATTTTGTTTTGATTTGTAAATAAAAGCTACCTTCTCTTGTTTCAAAGACTTCCACCTCAAAGCCTCTTTTGGCGAAGAAGCAGGCGTTGAGTGCCCCCACCTCAAAGATGAAAAGAAGTGCATTGATAATAATGTCAGCACAGTTCAAAATGCCTTTTCTGTTCTTTCTGTTTATAGTTTCACTTTTCCTACATGACATGATGGAAGAGTAATGCTTTGTAAAACCAAACAGTCGCCATGTTTGCACCCAAACATGTAAAATAAATATTATATACACATTGAATTGGTATTTTCACTTTCATTTTCCCTTCTTACCAAACCACCGCCCACCACTGCCACCACTTTCTTGTCTCCTCGTCTGTGCGCTGATTCCTCCATGTCGCTCAGCAGAGTTCCCCGATGCTCTGACCCGGCTCTCTGTCCAGTTCAAAGAGCTTTGCAGAACTGCTGAGTTTTGATTTAAAAGAGGAGGGGCGTTGCATATCCCACTACAGTCTGATGAACGTCCCTGCAACTATCAGTTCCTCTTTCAATGCAAATAGAAACAGAAGATAACAGAGCGCTCGCTGCAGTCAGGCGACAGATTTTAAGGGTAAAAGTCTCAACTTGTTAGCAAATAGGATTTAAATTACTTTTCAGAGTGCTCTTAAGGTTTCAGGAAATATCTCACTTACATTGGAGCAAGTGAGGATCTTCCAAAGTTCATTATTGCTGCAACACCTGTGTTAAAATAAAAACAAAACCGTGAAGGTTCTTGGGTTTCACGTCATGCCTTAAACGAAAGGTGAAATGATGAAAAAAGGTTGAACAAATATAGGATTCTGACGCCATCTAGTAGAGAAGATTGGATCCTGCAGCCGTGAACAGTTTCTCAGCCCATCTGAAAAACATTCAGTAGCTTTGACCTAAAATAACAGCAAAATCAGTCATCATTAAAAACTGATTTACTTGTTTTTAATTCAACAGTAGGAAAACATTGCTACAGTCACAAGAAATTGAGAATACAGAGGCATTAGCGCCTTGTAAAAATATTCTTTTATTGACTGTTTGTATAATTGACACTCTGATACCCTAAATAAAATTTATTTTCTTCAGATGTAACAGGATTAGTAAATGGAGACCGGGTGGAAATTATTTAATCGCAAAATAAATCCAGCAGTTCAAAATTAGGAACTAAACACCATCACAAAGATTTTTCCTTCCACTCAACTTTAAATCAAAATGCTGGGATGGATCGCTCTGTGAAGACCCAGCTTTATTTATTAATTTATTTTTATCCTTGTAGAGGTTTCACAAGTTATCAGGCTGCTGTCATATAAAATATGTATAAAAATTATTTTTCATTGGTTTTATGTTATATTTAAATGTTCTGGTAGACTAAAACTTGTTTTGTTATTAATAGTTGTTCCACAATCATAGAAATGAACTGAAATAAATGTTTAAAACTCTGTGTAACAACTAAATATTTCAGATCCACTTTTTAAAAATAGAATTAATGAAATAAAACAGCATTTCTATTATATTCTAACTTTCCTCCAAGAAAAAGTTCTATCGAAAGAAAGATAATCAACACAAGACAAGTAATTAATGAACATTTACAGGACTGTAAAGAAGCAGAGAGGGCTTATTCACGTAAATACATTAAATGAGGTGTTTAAATAAAGTGCTTTTGTTTAGAGAATAAATTAACATCACTAAACTTACATCTGTGTTTCTGTATTTCCAATAGAGTATTATTAGACTAACAAGATAGTTCTGTTTATTGCTTTTGGCTCCAAACAGTAGAGTCTAAATTATTTAGATGCACCCAGCTCTTGAAAGCACCAATAAAAGTCTAGCATGACGCTGCTTGAGACTTGATGTTAAAAGGAAATCTCCATGCAGACTGTTTAATCAATTTCCGAATCAATGACACAACACAACATTTCGATAAACTGCAGATTGCTTGCTTCTTGACAAATGTTTTAACTTAGCTGTTTATGGCTGTTTGATCTATGCTGTTGTGTCCGAGTGGTCGACTGAAATAATTTACCGCTTAACCGGCGAGTTACGACACGAAATATCCGCTAGTTCCGCGCTCGACTAGTCGAGTCTGTTTAAAGATGGCGCTGTAAAGCCCATGATTTGTTTTCTATGGGTGCAAAGTATGTTTAAGTGCATTAACCGAACGGCCCAGTTCACCAGATATCTCAAGTCAACAGGAAACAGCGTCTGTGTTAATCAAGGATTTAGGTAAGGCTCGTCGGTTCATTCTTTAGGCTTTAAAATAAAAAATAAAAAAGTAACACCGGCTTAAGCACGACAAGACGATGAAGCTACCGGAGCAACGTTAGCTGGTCGAGTCGCTCAATTTGGTTAGGTGATTCAGCTAACGGCTGTTAGCCTCGTTGCTATATTAAGATGCAGCTTTAACAATTATGTAACACGATTAAATACGAAACTTTTTCTAATTTATTAAACAATCCCTCCAAACCCGGCGGCTGAAGTCGGTGGCATCTTGGCGCGTGGTAACTTTTCTGGCATATACTGAATAGAACAAGCTAATGCTAGCCTCCTTTTGTGAGTCAGAGGGATATAACATCTTCTCCCGATGTTTCATATCAGATAAAAAAAAAAAAAAACAACTCTGCTTTTAGATGTTTTAGTCTGCTCCATTTGTTTGTTTTTAATCACACTAATATCATTTTTACACGAGGTCGATAAATGTTGATATTTATAGCCGTTCAAGCGGATGACAAGTATGGCAAGCGGTTAGTATTAAAAAAAAAAATCCGTACGTTAAAGCCTTATTATAATCCTTTAAGTCAGTGTTTCCCAACGCACATTTCTCTATATGTTTTAGGCGTTCCCCAGTTTCAGCACACCTGATTTAAACTGATGTCTGATTAACAGGCTTTTACTGAGCTGCAGTCACCTGAATCAGGTGTTTAAGCCGTGAATCATCATTAAGTATGTCTTCAGAGCTACATAATTTAATTAACTGTAAACTTGTCGAAATAAGCAACTAATCGCAAAATAAATTAAAATGAGCTCGGTATATTCAATTTTGGTTATTTTAGGTAGGTCAATTTTGTTTACAGAAATGTCATAATCCACTTTATTTATAGTTTTCGATGCTTTTTCCAGGATTTATTCGTTGTGTTTTTTTATGCGTTTTATTTTACTAACAGTGTTTAGTGTTCTATATACAATTACAGTTTATTAATATTTGAGAGGGAGCAAACTTGCACTATTATGCCAATGTCAATATATTGCTTGAAAATGGTCTAAAAATTACAATATTATCAATAAAAACTTGATCTCTTATGGTAATATTTGTATTATTAACATTTAACTCCTTAGATGGAGTAGTTTGTCAATTAATAAGTAAATTCCCCTGGGGATCAATAAAGTATATTCTGATCTATTATAAATACTGCACAACTAGTGATGTGATCTTTCCTCTGTTATCCAGTTTGGTTTCGAGTTGTTCTTCATTTTTATGCAATTATGAGGCATAGTGGCAAAACCTGAAACTGCTGCTGAGCCAGTAACTCAACAGGTTGTTGCTAGGCAACCGAAGGATGAGTGAGTTGCTAGGTAACGAAAGTGTGACTGAGTAGTTTCCACCAACTGTGCTTAGCGAGGCTGAGCAGCTGCAGCCGTTCCTCAAACTACATCCCCCAGAATGCAGTGCTGTTCTGGATCTCTGTTCTGTGAAATTATTGAAAATTATATCGGACATATTTTCTATTGATATTGATCACATGTGTGTTACGATATATATATATATATAGATATATATATATATATATATATATCTATATATATATATATAGATTTATTGC
>CAEGAE010013831.1:0-60904 GCA_903067095.1 Girardinus metallicus | reverse complement strand
CTAAGTGAACCACCGAGCGCTTGAGGAGGGAGCGGTAGAGAACGGCTGGCCGAAATTAGCGTTCATAAATCGGATTAATCTTGAGCTAAACGCTGCTTACACCAACTTGAAGCTAATATCCAACTTGAAGCTGACGTCACTGTGGTATCAACGCATGCGCGATCTGATCTCCAAATGATGCCCCGCCTCTTCCGTGACATCACTCTCACACTTACAAAAGGTGAGTCTATATTTTATTAGTTTACATGTGCAATCTTAGTCCTTTATGTATGCGTGTGAGAAAAAAAATGCTTGTGTGATATTTTAGTAGTGTATATGAGCAGTTTTTTGTATTTTGTCTATGCGTGTGAGAAAAATTGCATATGTGTGTGACATTTTAATAGTATACATGTGCAATTTTAATATTTTGTAAGTGTGAGTTTTTAGTAGTGTGTGAGAGACAAAACATAGTTTTTGTCCTGAACGGCCCCTCGTATTTGAAATCTGCATTCGTCACACACAGAAACATCTACCAGGTATGTAAAGTCACGATGCACTTTGCCACCCATTTGTTGCGACCGGGATTATGTGAAATTTATTTTCCGGTATTTTCAGTAAAGCTACGCATCTAAAACACAACCGCCCGCAGTGTTCCGTCTGTCCGTTTATAAATAATCCCGCCGTGCTCGTCTCCACCGTTCGGTCCAGACCAGCAGCTCCGGGAAGAGGAAAGCTGCCGGACTCCAGACATCGCTGTCGTCATTTTAAGGATGTGTATTGATCCCCCGGAAAAAGACAAAAATCCAGACATTATCATGACTCAATAAAATCCTCCCAGGCCGAACTTGAAAACTGGATATTATGCTGCTAACACTCAGCTTTCGTCAACAACTCAAGCAAAAGTGAGAGCGCAAATAAAGTCCCGGCCGGAACACGGTGCGTTAAATAATAAAACGTAATATAACGAGGCTTCGAGGCAGATCAGTTTTCCTCAGGAATTTTAATAATCGAAATACTCGAATCACTCGAGGAATCGTTTCAGCCCTAATCTCAGTCTTTTTGTTCAGTGTTTGATGCCAATCTGTTTTTCTTCTCAGCATCTTACTCCCAATATAGGTCTGAGGATGGTAGAGGGTCTTCAGCCTCTGGGCAGACCTACTCCCCAACTGGGACACCTATACCCCCTCCCATTCCTAATCGGACCACCAGCAAAAACACAAGTAGTTATGCTGCTACCAAAACAGGTAACTCATTTAGAATAAATGCACTTTACTGAAAAAAAGAAAACCTGCCAGTTTCTCTGGTTTTTTTTTTTTTTTTTTACCCCTTTAAAGGGAAGACTTGCTAATAGTACTAGTAAATTGTGCTGCAGACTCGTTGCTCTTTAACAAGATTGATGAGAGACAGAGGCTGGCCCGTGAGCGCAGGGAGGAGCGGGAAAAACAGAATGGTGAGCACTCTTTATCTTCGTGTGTTTGAAAGGCATTCAGAGGGAAATTGATGTTTTAAGGTAACTTAAAGTGAATCTGTGGCTGTTCTTCTTTAGTCTCTCGTGACATTTTGTGGCTGAACTTGGTTGGCAGCTGTGTAGTGCCGGTTTCCCTGGATATTACATAAAATCCAGGGTGAACCCAGGCACCCAGTTGCCATGGATTCTACCTTACATAATTCAGCAGTCCATCAGGCCGGTCTTAGGAATGCTGAAAAGTCAAAAGCTGTTTGTTACACATGCTGATCATGTTTTACATAAGTCAAAGATCTGACTTCATATAAGGATTTACTTTGTGCTGGAAGTTACAGCATTCTCCCAGAAAGTGCAGTTGACCCCTCTCCTTGTTGATATGTGCATGCATGTATATGTGTGTGAATTTAATTATGCAAGTCAAATTCCAACTTGTCTGTGCGTACGTGCATGCAGCTGCCAAGGAGGCCCAGTGGCAGGCACGTGAGGACAGAGCGAGGCAGCACTATGAGAAACAGTTGGAGGAAAGGAAGAAAAAACTGGAAGAGCAACGGATAAAAGAGGAGAAAAGACGGGCCGCTGTGGAGGAGAAGCGAAGGCAAAAACAAGAGGAGGACCGGGTATGCATCCGTTTGGTTTTTGTATACTTGACAAGCCTCATCTGAGAGTAATAAAACATAAATAAGAGTGGCAACCATTATGGAGGGCTTATAAGTTATAAAAAAACTGTAATGTTATGAATATTTTTTGACATCGCATCCGATCTGTTTGGATAAAATAAGTTCAATAAATAATATACTTTCATCCATTAATTGTGTATACTTGCTTGTCCTTGTAGGTTTATAGTGGGGAATTCAAATATGGTTAGAAAAGAAATCTCTAAAAATTGTCCTGGCTAAGTTTTCTGGCATTTAGCAAATATAAATAATTTTGGTTATTCTAACTGACAAGTATGAGAAAGAATATGTTTGTATCTTTTTATTTGGTGTATTTAATCTTCTGATTTCCATTGCACACACTGGTCTTCAAGTTTTTTTATGTTTCAACAACGTTCCACATACATGTTGATGCTGAAATTTAAACCGTAACACTTTTCACCAGGGCTTTTTTACTTACACTCACCTTATGGTTCAGTTACACTAAATTTGATCTGTAAGTGAAGTGGTAACTTTGTGGTACTTTTTCCTTCTTTTATGCATTGCTCATTCATCGTCATTTCTATTTGTTTGAGATACAAGTATTATTTGGATGATTTGTCTCCTAATTTATTTGGGACATCTCACGCAGCCATAAAACTAGTGTACAAAAACACTTTCTACCACAGAGACTGAAGAGATTACATTGAGCTTGTTCAAAGCCTAAGAAGTTGCCACATTGAGGATTTTCTCTCTGTTGTTCTGTCTGAAGGTGCGTCATGAGGCAGTGATACGCCGCACGCTGGAGCGGAGCCAGAAAACCAGGCCGAAGCAAAACCGCTGGTCCTGGGGAGGAGCGCTGCACACCAACGCTCCAAGCATACCAGCTGGTACTGAAACACATTCATACCCACAAAGGCCCTGTACAAACACATCAAGTCTGCCACAGAAATCACAAATTTTTCCAGCCGCCTCAGCTTGTCAGAATTGTTCTGCCATGTTTATTTTTGCACTTTGCAGGTTCGCTGCCTTCTGTTGTTACTGCTTACTCACGCCCTTCTCTGCCTTCCCTGTCTGTCTCTCTTTCATTCTCACATTCAACTTCTCTCTGACTCATTCCCTCCTCTATCTCGTCTTTGCTCTTTCTTGGTTCAGGTTTTGTGGAATCTGCTTTCCTCTGTCCACTCGACCTTGCTGGACTGGAGCACATGCAAAGTGCTTTCAGTTTCTACCGCAGATACGGATTGACGTCCCACTGTGAATATTATAGCTCTGTGTCAGTTAGCTGGCTAGTTTTAGAGCACTAGTACTAGTACACATGTAGACCGATGTGGGTGACATAGTTAGTATTTGGTTAGCAGCGCACCACGGTACCCAAAGCCATATCGGAAAGACACAATATTTTCATTTAGCACTAATTCATTTATTTATTAGGAGTTAGTAGTTTTCCAGTCCCAACCTAAATTAATGAATGTATAGAAACTTAAAGTCTGCTGGGTCAGATCTCACTACCTTTTGTTTGCTATCATTAATTTATTTTTCTCATTTTGATTCTAGATGCTGACAGAAGGTCGGTGTCCACCGTGAATTTATCCAAACACACGGATCCCATCATTACCAAGCGTCTCTCCTCCTCGTCTGCTACACTGCTGCACTCGCCAGACAGAGGTAATGAAAATAACGACATGCACATGTCACTTCCTTATATCTTTATTTCCTTTTTATTTATTATTTTAGTTGCTTTCACACTTCTTGTTAAGACTTTTAGCTGAGAGTTGGATTGTGCTAAATCTTTGTTGTGAGGGTTAATAAGAATATTTGGCTTGCTGTTAGTGTACAGAAATTATGATGGGAACTGGAATTTATTGAGGGTTACTTTGTCAAAGTTAGCGTAGACTCAAAGTTGTTGTTTTTATATATATATATATTTTCACTTATCTCAGGCTGAATCTTTATAAAAACAAATATCTCTTCCACATTGTTTTCAAAAATAATATTGTACAAATGATATCGGTAGCAGCGTATTGGAATATAAAGTTAAAACACAAGACGATGTCTATTGGGAATTGTGTCGAAGCAAGTATGTTGAAATATTTTGTGCATTTGTCGCAGACTGTAATACGCGAGACCATAAATTTCCATTTTTCTATGTAAACACTCAAACACAGAGTTTTCTCAAATCTCCTCTTTGGTTGGCACTTTCATAAATAATCTTTTATAGTGGTATTAGGTGGAGTTTTGTGTGGATGAAAGACCAAAACATGTAAAAATGTATTTGTTTTCCCAGATATGTGCCTCAGATAGTTGTTTACAGTAGCATCGTACTTATTGGACAGGTTGGGGAATATTGATCGTGCTGTCTAACTCTTGGTGGTATTTCTTAAACTGTTTATTGTTTTTGAAGTATCTTTTCTTGTGCAAAGTTTAAAACATCATGTATCCTTTGATGTTTATATGTTGCTGACAGGCTTACAGATGAGAACAGCTTCCACCCCTGTAATAAGCAAAGCTCAGTCCAAACCCCGCCTACATCAGGGGAAGACCACGCAGCACAAAAACACAGGTTTCATTAAGGGCACTTTTGACTTCTTATCTTATGGTGCACAGAGCAGAAAAGATCATGGGCTGAAAACTGCGAATGAAAGTAAAAAAAGATAGTTCCTTTAAATTTAAACGATGGACGTCTGGATTCTGATTGCAGATTATGCTTAAAAGACAACTCACAACAGTCCACTGTATTATGAATGAGCGCATGCTTTCACTGGAGTATTTAATCACTAGGCTGGGCTTCAACGTAACCCCTTTCTATAATCCTCTGTAGGATAATCCAGTTTTTTTTTTTTTTTTTTTTTATGGGAATGCTATATATGCATCATGGCTAAAAAAAATGCCATGTTCTATATTATCAAGCTTGTTTACCTGTTAATTCCATTTAAAATCTTCTTCAATACCTCAATTGCTGTACCAAAAAAAGAAAACAATAATTAGGCATAATTAAAAATTATATATATACTATAAATTGTTTAACAATACCATGCATTGACCTTTCATTCCTTCAGTTTTCAGCTTATTGTTATCTTTTACTTGCATACTAATGAAAAGTATTTACCCCATTACATTACTTCTTTTTTGCATATTTCATATAGCTAAAAACATTTAATATCAATCAAAGATAAACTGAGCAAACATAAAAAGCATTTTTTATGTGGTAATTCATTTATTAAGGACAAAAGTTATCAAAACCAACCTACCTGACATGTAGAGTCAGGAAATTACTTAGATATACAACAGGTCAATAAGATCTAAGTGACATGTTATGCCCAATTAAATAAATTCAAAGATGAGAAATATTTATTGATTGATATACCTTTACATCTATCAGCCTAGAAAGGGCATAATAGTAAAAGCCAAGAGGTGGCCGGACTACCAAAACTGTTTCAACAGTACATCATTGACTTATCTTGGAGGTCATAAAAGAAATTAAAACATCTGCAAGCCCATTTTGCCTCAGTTTGAGAAAGTGACCATGACTTTCCAAGAAGAAAGAAATTAGACAAAAATAGAACCTTCAGAGAAGGTGAAAACCAATTTCACCTTCTCAAAGTAGTTAACTTCCCAAAGAACTTTTTGAAAAAATAGTCCATGGACTGATGGAACAAAATAGTGATTGGGAAGCACATCAGCAAGTCCAGTGTTAGGATTTTGAAGTGGTTTAGATACACTTCAGATTTAATCCTGTTGATTCGCTGTGGCGAGACATTAAACAGGTTCTTACAATACTGCAAACAGTGGCTCAAAATTCCTCCATTTATTACCAACACTCAATGACAGTTTTTGCCTTCAAGGTGGGCAGAGCCATTATATTGGTCAATTTCTTTTTCACATTGGGGCTGATTGGTTTGTATAGATTTTTTTCCTAAAATTTGAGTTTTCTTCAGGTGTTCACGCTGACTACAAATTGAAATTTGTCTTATTTTTTCCTTAATAAATGAAACTGAAGTTTGCCTTCACTCAGGTTATCTTTGTCTGACGTTGAAATGTGCTTGATCTTTTGAAGTGTGCCAAAACAATGAAAACCAAAAGAACTCTGGGGTGAAAGTACTTTTTCAGAGCATTGAATAAGGTCCATACCAGCCTTGCCGCACTGCATGTTTTGCCTGATGTTGTGTTAAAGTGGGTAAACGGATTATCATGAACATTATTTATATGTGTGTTCCCAGTGAGCAATCAGGGAGTTATGGTCAGATATTTAAAATGCTTGTATGAAATCCTGGGAAGTCTGGTTTTGTAATTTGATGCTGCATTATATTTTTATGCTGCAGCCTTCTGTTATTGCTCCCCTAACCTCATCTTGCCTTTTGTGTGTATTTCACTTCAAGGTGTTTGCTTCCTCTGATAATTACCAGTTTAATGCATGCAGTGGCGTTGTCCACGGTTTAAACTTGACTTCTGTTCACCTTTCACTTTGGATAAGTAAAAGGAAGTTGTGCTGGGCCTGCGGATAGTTTATAATCTGCTTTGACTGACTGCTCGGGCTGATAAGTGGGTAGGTAATAGTTTTAGCTGTTATCAAAGCTCAGGTGTCACATGCGTCTGTGTTCAGGACTCCGCCGACTTCCACTGACGCCATGGGAGAGCAGCATGGTGAACCGTCTACAGCAGCCAACACACTCGTACCTGGCCCGGAGCCGTAGCGCCATGAGCTTGTCTGGAGAACAGTCAGGTAACACACAGTCCAGTCCATGGTTCTTTCATTCTGGGGCGTTTGGTTATCCTAAATTTGACGAAAGACTTTTTGCAATCACTCATAAATCTTCACCTGTACAGTAGAAATAAGTAATAATATTTCAAAAGAGTCTCTTGACCTCCAGGGTTTTCAGTGTTAATAAGATTTGAGTGGACTTAAAGCATTACACTGTCCCAAACTGCCTTTACCAGCCTGTATCAGGCACCCAAAGCTCACTGTTGGTCATCACACACACACACACATATAAACAAACACACGCACTGAAGCAGACCGCAAGATCCTGGTGTCTAAGCTGTTTAGGAAGTATTTACCCATTGACAGGGCTGGCTGCTCCTCTTGTCTCCATAGCAAAACGTTTGGAAGGTTACTGTGTTAACTTTGTACAACTTTGCATTGTAATTTATACAATAATCGTACATTATTTTTAATACGCAAGTGTTTTCTTTTCATGTTGAAAACCAGGAATTTCATAAAGAATTATGAAATAAAATGAAGCTCCATAAAAGGTTGAAGGCAGTGATTCTAAACCTGGGTTCACCAAAGAGCTTGATATAGTGTTAATCTGTTCAGTCTGTGCCTGGGCACAACAGACTATTGGACTTCATTTGTGGGTAGTTTTCTCAAAAGCCTTGCATTTCAGAACAGAGCAAGCTCGAAAAGGATTGTGCATTGACCACCAAGCAGTCACCATGGATGTGGGTTGTTTACCCGAAAACAATATAGATTTTTTTCTTTTTTTGGTGAGGAACATCTTACATAGCCAAGCATTTATGTACACATATAACTACACATATTACTACTACATTCTCTGGGTTCTCCATATGCATGTGGTAAAGTTCCTTGTTTTTGTAAGAAAGGAGGTATTAAGAAAAATATGTTGGGAAGTAATGGACTAAAGTCTCCATCTATGTTCACCCACAGACTTAAACAAAGTTCATTCTGTCTATTTTTCACGTTGCTCTTTGGCCTGACATTGGACACAATGTGTAAATGTGCACTTTAGCTTTTTGTTCATGTTGTAGTTTGTGCATATGTCCTCTGTTGGGTGTAATGTGTAATACTGACTAGCTTGTCCCGATTTAATAATAAACTAAATATATTTCCCTCTTCGGGGTGTTTCTTGTGTTAGGTAATGTCTGTATATATGTTTCGCTTCTACTAATCTGTAGCACTAATAGTTTCTTTCTCTTCTCCTTTCTTACTACCAAACATCACCTTTTCATTCCTTTTACCTCATGTTTGACCTCCCTAACTCCCTAACTTCCTTTACACTTCCACCTCTCCTTCTGAACTTTATTTTTATGTGCCTTTTTGCCAAATCCTTTCTGGTGAACCACAAATTCCCACACTGTTCCAAATCATACCTGCTCCAAAACACTCCAAACCTCCCCTCCTACCTTGTGCATCATCACTGTAGCCATGCCTGTGTGTCCTCGCTCAGTTTCCTGCCACCCCATGGGAGCCATGTCATTCAAGACCCTGCAGGCCCAAGTGCTCCCTCACTGTCGCAGCCAGGACAGGAACCTGAGCAGAGAGAAAGCTTCGCCGGCCTCCGCCACCGCTCGTAGGAGGACCACAGGAACTACGCAGGTATGGGAGGAATATTTCCTTGCACAAATGTTTTTCAAACGGTCAAACCCAGACTTGATTCCAGTTGGAATCAAGGGTTTTGATGGGTCTGGCATAGCATATGGGAAGGTTTTGATATAAATTATTTGATTATTGCTTTGTACAGTTTGGGCTTCTGAAAAAGGCATCTTGCCAGCATAATGCTGCTACCATCTTGCTTCATCACAGGGATGTGTCGGACCTCCTGGACGCTTCTTTAATCCTTCCTTTTCTCACCTGTCCATTTAGATGGATAGATCCATTTTATTTGAGGGCATTAGAGTTAAGGAGGTTGAGTAAATATCTATGTCACAGACTTCAATTTTATATTTGTGGAAAACTTGAAAACCATGCGTCATTTCCTTCTGCCTCACAATGATGGTCTACTTTGTTTTTGTGTTAGTCACAACGTTTTCATTTGGTACGTAACTACCTCAAACTTTTTTATTTCATGCTGTGTAAGACATAATTACTTTTGCATGGGATTATACTAATTTGCTTAGATACTGAGGGAACAAAAAGCAAACGGAGAAATGTATATTAATATTTTTTATCATTGCATCTTTTAAAATCTGTATAAGCATAAGGACCGTGACAGCGTCAGGAAGTCTTGGAGCAACCTGTCCCTTCCACTGGCTCCTGTTCTGACGTTACCTCCCAATAGGTCCACCATTTCTTCAGGCAAAAAGTCCAACAAATCAACACCACCCTCTACTGGCAGGTATATGAATCTATTGTTCTCGCCAAAACAAATATGAAGCTTGAATAATAAAATTTATTGAATAATACAACTTTATTCAATAAAGCTTATTAAAGTTCTTGTTTTGACCTTACCTTAATATAACATTTTTTAACATGTTATATTTTTAACATTTTTCTTCTCGTTTGCTCACAGACCTCCACAGAAGACACTGGGACGTCCCCCAACTCCCAAGCTGCTTAAATCTCCAGTTTCAGATGATCCCGGAAACCTTCGTCCTGTCAGGACCACGCCTGAGCACTCCCAACCCTCAACGCCAACAGCAGCTCCGAAGGAAGAAGAAGAGGAAGAAGCGAAGATTTTCAGTCCTCCTCAACCCAGACCTCAGCCACTGGGTGAGAACAATCCCCCGAATGAGGCACCAGCTGAAGTCAATGGTCAGTCATAAAGACGCAGAAGTAAGTCATGCTGGAAGGATGTATTTTTTCAACAATTATTTTATGACGTTTTCTAGAGTCTACAAGCAGTCCTCCAACTCAGAAACCTTCAGCTGGTACCACAGATCCAGAGGAGGCCAGTCGGATCCTGGCCGAAAAACGGCGGCTGGCCCGGGAGCAGAGGGAGAGGGAGGAGGAGGAGCGGAGGCAACAAGAGGAGCAGGCGAGGTACGGAGGCCCTTTGAGGGCATCTGGTGGTGTCACCATGCTGCAGACTGACTCGCATCAACGCCATTTGTTTCTCTCCGCTCAGATTAGCAAAGGAGGAGATGGCCCGCCGTAAAGCGGAAGAGCGAGCGAAGAGAGAAGAGGAGGCCCAGCGTCTGGCAGAGGAGAGGAGAAGGCAGGAAGAGGAGGAGAGAAAGGCTGAGGAGGGAAGGCTGCAAAGGGAGAGAGAAGAGGCAGAGAGACTCCAGAAACAGGTCAAAGGACACAGCAACCTTTTTTTTTTTTTTTTTTTTTTGGTTTCATGATTATAAGTAGTTTTATTTGTATGAAAACACAACTTTTAGTTTACCAAAAGAAAAAAAAATATTACTTATGATCAATTAAGAATATATTTTACACAGAAATATTATGTCATGACCTACATAGTAATTGGGAAACTGAAATTTTTCCCAAAACATTAAATGTTACAATTGCAAGCAAAAATAAAAACGATACAAGTGAGAAGAGAATAGCTTTAATCTTCAATAATATTATCATTTGAGTATTTTCCATTAATGTTTTCATTAATTTTCTATTATTATTCTGATTCAGTGAGATTTACCTGTTGGTGCTGAATTTAGCTGAGCTCTGTCTCAATTCTTGTCTCTGTGCTTGGATTAGAAAGAGGAGGAGGAGTCTCGATTGAGGGAGGAGGCAGAGCGACTGAGGCAGGAGAGGGAGAAGCACTTTCAGAAGGAAGAAGCAGAACGATTGGAGAGAAAAAAGGTGACGTCTTCAAATACTAATAAATAATCCATCCAAAAATCATCTTTGTTTTTGAATTACATTTTCTCCTTTCTGTACCTCCTGCAGCGTCTTGAGGAGATCATGAAGAGAACCAGACGCTCAGACACGTCAGATAAGGTAAAAGCACATATTGGTTAAAAACAGAAAACACGCCTAAGACACCTTTCAACATGTTAATTCTCATTTCCCTCATCTCCAGAAAGTCAGGACCGGAGACAGCGCAGGTAACACGATACACCTCTCTTCTCCCAAAAATACCTCTCCTCTGTTGTTAAAGTGAAGGATGCTACTGAAAGCTACTGTTCTTGTTCCATCAGTGAGCTCTGGTTCTCCTGCAGCACCTGCAGCCACCGTGCCTCAGGCAAACAGCAACAGTCACCAACCTGATCTCAGTCCACAACCCAGCATCACTCCTCTGAGCCGCCCTGACCAGAGGTGGTGTACAGCGCAAACACATTACACCGCTTTGTTTCTATCCTGTTTATTACAGCGCTGATGGCAACATTTAAAGAAAAAAAAAAAAAGTACTCCCACTTTGTTTTTGACAGGGAGAACGGGGAGTTCGAAGAGGTGATCTCGCTGCCTTCACATTCCAGGTTGTCTCCTCCTGAAGGAGCGGAGCAGCAGGAGTCGGAGGAAGAGGAGAGTAAAGTGTCTGTCGTAGCCTTCATGGAGAACGGTCTTCTGAAGCCTCTGAGTGCAGTTGAAGAAATATCGGCCCAGCAGGGACCAGGTCAATAAGACTTATATCTCATAACTATTGTCTTATTATACTAGCTTCAGTTGGATATGTGTCATGTTATGTGTACACTCGACCTCACAATAGAAATATGTGAATGTTGATACCTGTGGATAATTCCTAGCAGACAAGTTTGACAAAAATTACACCAGTTTTTACATCGTTTTCCTACACAAATGTTGCGCTCATCCAATATAACTGTAGGTGGTATTAGATCATGTTGTCTGCTACAAAGTGCATAAAACTACTAATATTTAAGATAACTTATGCAAGAAACAGATGACAAAATTGGACTGTAAATGTATTGTACGGGCCTGTTCAATTGTAGATGTGTGTGTACACATCTACAGAAAATTTTTTACTTTATTCATTCATATTTTTAGGTCAGTGAGTTTTATTTCTTTGCAATATATAAATGCAAATAAATAAATGCCTTTTCTTCTTTGAAATTCAGATGTAGCCTGATGGCGCTTTGGAACGTGACGACTCCACAGCCAAGAAGACAGGAGACACGGTCGGAAGGAGGCAGAGAATCATGGAGCTATGAAGACTGAACCAAAGGAGAGATTAGCAGCAGCTTATTTCTATTCTCTTTCTCCTGTGGACAAAAACGCCATCGCCATGTCTCAAAACCGGTGTCTCCAAAGAACTCCCAAAAAAAAGACATCCTTTCCAAGAGAAGTGTCTTTTCCTTTAGGAAACTCAGGCAAAGAGCTCATTTTATCGGGTACAGTTGGTCATATCTTCTTGTTCCCGCCCAGTTCTCCAACACCCCAAAAATCGCAATACGACTTCAACTCCTGAGATTGAGTGAAGAAAAATTGATTAATCTTGTAAACTGAGATTACCTTTTCAGTCTCCAACCATAATACTTGAAGCGTTTTTGTTGTAGATGTTCTTTAACCTAATTTTCAGCATCTGCAATGTGAAAGGAAAAAAAAAGGCTCTGATGCAGTTTTTGTGTAGCTTCAGCATTTTTGGTTGAATCGGTACAAAAGTGATGGTATGATGGCACTAAGTTATGTAGAGACTACCTGGAAATGTCACATAATGCAATGTATTCTGTCTACAGTGTTTAAAACTAGAGGTTGTAAGATTGAGGCCAGGATGATTGAGTATTATAAACTTTGGTTTCAGTAATTATTAAAAAGAAGATTCTTTTTTTTTAGGCAACAGAGAAATAGGGCACAAAACTTCTGATTTCTGTTTAGCTTTATTTAATTGCTGTACAGATAAAATGTGATTCTTCTAGTTGCCTGCGTCCTTTTTTTTTTTTCTTCAGAAATTTGCTTTGGGTTGAAGCCATTTTGTTTACCCTATTTATAGTTAAAATTCAATCAAAGCTATATCATACAACTTGCCGCAAAGTACTGGAAGAGTTTTACTTTTTCTTTAGCTGGGCTGTGTTAGAAGCTGAATTTTGTTCGGCCTAAGACAGCTCAAAATCACTTGAAATAATTTACATCCGATACTGAATCACACAAATTAATAATTTTCATGAATGGATGCTGCTAATTGTGAAGTTGTGTTGCCTTGCTGCGTTGCAGTTGTGTAGGGTGACATTGTTTCTACAGTGAGTTGAAGGTGAATCGGCATTCCTGAGTTTTAGCATTTGCAGCCAAACTCTGTCTTCCTTTTGAATCTGAAGCCAGATTAAATGCTCTGTCCCCACTCTAAGCAGCTTCTCATACATTTTTCACTCAGCTTTTGATGCTACGCGTAGCATCAATACGTAGTAGTTGTGAGCAGGAGGTTTCTACCAGCTGGACTGTTAACATCATGGTGACTATCTACGTTTGTAAATATTACCAAGTGGAGATTTTCTGAAAGACCATAAAGCTTTGAAAGCAAACAAATCCTTTAAGGACAGTGGATGGGAAGAATTTTTTAAACCATTGTATTACTGAAGTGTAAAATTATTACATCTCGATTTGTTGGAAAACTAAAAATTTTGGAACCGATTAAATATTCACTCTGGTTATCCTGGAGACTTTCTTTTACTTCTTGGAGCAAAAGAGGCAATGCACACAAACAATACTGGCAATCTTTTGTACATTTATTTCAGCAAAAACCAGTTCAAGTAGTTACAAACAGCAGGACAGTAAGATCAATATGAATGACATGTCGGGAGATAAACGATGCCTAGAAAAGGCAAAAACAGAAATTGAAAAGTCCACGTAAATGGAACATAAAAAAGAAAGAGACGTACACAAGTTCAGACTTTCATGTAGCTTGAAAAATTTTTAGACAGCAAATCTGTACATGTACATAGCAATGATTTTGTAGTTGCTTGTTGAATGGCAGACTCAACAAAAACCCTCATATCAGCAAGCATTGTAGCTTGTATGAGGACTCCATCTGAGAAGTGAGAAGAAGGAGTCTGTCTGGACACTTTTAGGACAAAATCAGAGCTTCACCAGTAGAAGGTTTTTGTGAGGAAACTAGCAGCAGCATTCAGCCAGCTCCCATTGGAATCTTCTTTAGCTGCAGTGCGAGAAATTGCTTTGTCAACCTCTCTCTCTGGGCTCTCCTCTTCCTCTGGGAGGTAGTCTGGGATGTCTGCGTTTTGTGGCACCTGAGCGCCACAAGAGCTCAGAGGGACGTAAACCTGAAGGCAGAGATATGAAATATTTTAAACACTCAGTCGGGATTCGCAGAAATTCTATCTGAATGTCGTTCACCTCCTCTCCGGCCTCGTTTTTCACCACTTGCTGAGCCGACAACACCTTAGTGGAAGCGATGGCTGTGGCCAGACTCTGACAGAAAATGCACAAGTTCAGACAAAATGCACCACTTTTTGTTCCTGGTTGGATTTGATGGACTTTGTCAGGCATAAACCAGAAGAAAATAATTCTGAATGCCTTCTCTTTACCTCGGTGGGAAGGTCTGAACGGATGCGGACTGTACACCTCTTTGAGGCCATTTGAAAAGTGAAGCTGATCACCCCTTTGACTTTGAGAAGAGCCTCTTCACATAAGCCTCTTTGTTGCTTGAACACAGCAAGAAAATGCACGAGTAAAAGGGATGAGGTATAAATCAGATTGTAAATAAGGTGATAAACTTACAGTGCTGTCCAACCCCTGGATGTGTAATGTGACAGACTTGGCCTTGTTATTGGTGGAATTGATAAAGAACTGGGGCTTCCTTCTTTTCTCCCTCTCTGGTGTGCGTGACGCTGGATTAGCAGGTGTTCTCAGAATGCCATAAACCTCTTTAGCCAGAGCAATGATATCAAGAGATAGGCCCTCCCTGTGTGGAAAAAACATCACTTATATATACTGTATAGAAAATCTACAATGGGCCATGCCATATTTTCCAGCATAAATGTATCACCTTTATGAAAACATATTAATATCGTCTTTTTAATATTGTCAAATTTTCTTACCTCCTGATAAGATTTTCCAAGCTCACCATCATACCCAGCTCATTCTTCATAATGGGTACATTGAGAGGCAATTCAGCCAGATAACGAAGAGTCTGAGTACAAATAAAAATAATAATAAAAAAAAAAAAATTATGCATTGTACATTTTTTTTGTATTTCTTAGACAATAAAGACTGGGTTGTTCAATATGACTGACTGGTTTCCATTTTAACAGTCAAAACAAAGACACATTTTTGTGGATAAGATCTCAGAAGGACAGAATTTATAATCACTTAATTGTTGAGATAAAACATTTTGAGAACATTTATTACTTCCCTTCTACTTTACAATATACATAGCACAAAAAAAAAAAAATCAAATGATATACACATTTTGATGATCTAAAAAATTTTAAGGGGAAATCAATACTTTTGCGACATTTCTGTACCTGCAGGGTTGCAAACAACACTTCTGGATTCTGGTGGTCCAGGAAGAGAACCAGTCCTGGAAGACAACCTTGGTCCTGGACAATCACAGCTCGGTTCTGTGGTTCAGACGCCAGGTCCCGCAGCTGACACACCACCGACAGTGCATCCATCATGTCTGAAAATCTGGCCAAACCTGAAACTGGAAGATACATTCAATGATAATCCGGCCATTTATGACGTCAAAAACCAAGTGGTAAGAGTTGTCTTAAAGCGCCTAAATCTCAAGTATGCGGCTTGTTTTAAAAGAGACAAGAGATAAATATGATCACAGAGTAACGTTTAACATTTATCTTTGGAAAAAGGGTTATTTGTAAAATGTCCATAAACGATCCGATCCTCTGCGTTCCATTATGGCAAGCTAACGACGCTAACTACTATCTTATGACACTGTTAAGAAACTATGCGACTTAAAATACATTTCATTGATTATTCAAACTTTAAACAATGAACCTTCGCTAATTATATTCGATAAAGGTCCACAAAATGTAACAAACGTTATTAAATGGGGTTTAAATACGTTTCCTTACCAAAGAGAAGAAGTAGCTCGTGCAGAAAAATACAAATTTGGTGGCTTTCCTCTCGCGACATGCTATTGGTTGTCACACGGTGCCAAGCGTTTGTAAGTCGCTCTCTCCTATTGGATATTTGCCCCACTCCTCAATCTGCAGCCAATCAGGAAGGGTTTTGTTACTGCGGCATTATTTGACTTTACGGATGTGCTGCTTAGACGCGTGAGGAAACAAACTGCCTTTTCTAAACCGGCTTAATTTCAATTTCGGTAAAGGATTGAGGAGATGCCTGGCTATTAACATGTAGCTTCTCTGACTATAAGAAGAGTTGACGGTAAGTTCTTATGTTTTATACTTTTGAAACCTTATCTTCGCTGCGGCGTCCTGAGGTACTTACTTTTGATGACCTCTGCAGCTTTCCCCCATGCATTGCGGGACTGCAGTGCTCAGTCAGGACAGTACTTTTTTTTCCCCTTAAAGTTATCTTCTAGCTCCGATATCGGAAAATATCAGGGTTTGCAGCTGAACTAATTTAAAAGAGGTTGATTAAAGATCTGAAAGATTTTCTGACCATCAGTTTATGAGCTTAAAAGGGTTTGCATTGCCAGCGCTGCAGGTGAAATATTTGCCTTCTGTGCAGTTTTAAATCTGCTTCGTTGTCTCATGTAGTTCTGTTTCAAGATTTTCTCATCATTGAAGAGAGTCCTGCACCTCTTGCATAATACTGATTACACACACACATATCAATCAGCATAAAAACGTTGAAACTTGACATTCTTTCTGAATTTATGCAGCTGCCCATTCACATTATTCTTGTTGTTTTTTAACCTCTCCAAACGATTTTATGGACATTTTGTGTTGGATTGTTTTTTTTTGTTGTTTTTTTTCATGCCCCTGTGTATATATTTTACACTCGAATGTATGCTCTTATTGTGAATGGGAGAAGGTGAGGTGAGAAGACACCAACGGTTGTCCTTCATTCTATTTTTGGTTTTGTTTGGAAGACATTGAGAATAAAACTCAAATTACTTTTTCGTCTTTTTCTGCTGACTTCCACACCCCTATATATGTGTGTTAATATATAATATGCAAGTTTTTAACCTGTTAAATAGACCATGCACTGACTGAATTTGTTGGATGAATGATTTGGATTGATCTATTTCGTAAAAATGTGAGCTTATTCTGCATTAAAATGTCTGTCTTTGCGTTCTGGAATTTTATGTCATCAAATCTTAGTTGGGTGTGTTATGTGGTCATTTCAGGTGTAAGGTATGTGACTTCTCTTTGTGGTGGCCTCACACTTAATCCGTCAGCAGAAACAGAAGCTTTGCAGTCATCAGCTGCTGCAGGAAAAAGTCCTTGCCATGTCTTTAGTAGAGGATATTCTTTATGTGCTGCGCATGGTCCTGGACTATTTTGGTGTACCTCCAGAAATGGTAAGCCTGCTGACTCTGCAGCCCTGTTGCAGCTCAATAACTGTAATATTTGTTATCTCTCTTCTCACCACTGCGTCAAATTTAACTTCTGTTGAGTGTGTTTCTTACACCTTTCATCCTGACTGCAGCTTGTTCCTGTGTGGGACAGTCAGCTGTGCGGTCAGTATCGCAGCATTGTACGAATGATCGGCACAAATCTCCCTCTGAAGCCCACTCCACGAGTCCATTTTCAGGTAATTAGAACATAAAGTTGTGTTTATCTTGAGATAATTACACAATCTTTGTTTTTCACAGTAGCGTTTCTTAATTACTTTTCTCACACAGCACTGTAGAGCTGAGGTGTTTGTTCATGTATTTCCTTTTGCACATTAATGGGTTTTCTGTTTTAATTAATTAAGAATCCTTTCGGTCACAAGAAATGTCTGCTGTAACCTTACAAAGTCAAGTTATGTAGATTTCTACCATTTTCTGACATTTACTGACAAAAAGAAATCACACTTAACTAGTTAGAGTTGGATAAAAACATATAATACAATAATTATTTCCTCTCAGGATCTTAGCCATGTGATTTTTTTATTTTTATTTTTATCTCAGATCCCCTTGGTTAATTATAAGTCCCATGGATACACTGAGGTAGAAGCTGATGCACCTGCCATACCGACATTTGCAGATGTCATGTGGGTGTTTGACTGCGAGGGGGAGAGCTTTGCCAGAACCAGGTACACAATGAATGACGATGCATCAGAAGATCAAAATGCCTTTTTTTTTAATCTATAATTATTTTTTTCCTTTTTTATATATTAGGAAAACACAAGTTAAACTAGAAACTTATTTAGTGATACCCTGTAAAAAAAAAAAAAAAAAAAAAGATAAACTAAAACAAAAAACAATATACTTAATTTTATGAGCTGCAGAGTTCAATCATTTATATGACTGCAGTTGGTTATAAATCTAACTTTGAAATCTCTCATTAATCTTTTTAATTATTTATGATAAAAGGTAGATAATCATAAATTTTAGGGCTAATTTGTTTCTAGGAAATTTGTAAGGATGCACCGATTGAAAATTTGGGTTGGTGTCCAATATTAATATTGCCGTTATGGCCGATAACTGATATTACATGTATATTTTTCCACACTTTTGATGCTGTGTAAAAGCGACCATTTTGCCTATGTTGCTTTTCTGTTTGAAACAGCCCCATAATCCTGAACTGCGTAACTATCAATGTCGTGTAACTGAACAAGTACTTCATGATTAACCCTATTCCCTTCAGAATCACAAACAAGGAGTGCAGTGCAAAAAAAATGTAAATAAACATCGACCCTTAATGTTAATCCAGTTTTCCTTATCGGACCAATACAATGACTTAAGACATGACTAACATCAGTGGAAAGTGATGTAGATGCCGATATATGATGCATTCCTAGATTTTACTGCACAATTCAAAATACCAGTCAAAAAAAAAAACTCAGGGTGTGCAGACTTAAATGCAATGAGGTTGTATCAGCTTTTGCATTTTTTTTTCCATTCTCATTTGAGAGATTTGTTTTACAGATGAATTATTCAGGGTATGTGTCATTTATAAAGGTAGAGGAAGTTATCAAAAGTTTCAAATTATGTTTCAGTTATCTGCTATAATCTTACAAGGTTTGTTAAATATTTCACAAAGGAAAGGCTAACAGTGCTCTGCTTATTAAGTTCAATAGTTCTGAATTATAATTAAAGCTTTATGAAGAGTGGCCACATGTTTGCACAATGTACACATACACACATTAAAACATATTTTAATAGCAGGATTAAAAGGAAAGTAATACACTACTAATATTATTGTATGTGATTTTTAAGGAACCATTTACCTCCAAAGAAAGATGGCATTTTTAGTCAAGACTTAATGAGATTTCCCAGGCTGGCACAGAATCAAGCTGAGAGAAGAGGAGGAGGAGCAGGGTGTGTGCGACAGAGGGCCGATCCTGAAGCCCTGCAGAAGATCACCCAGCTGGAGAGTGAACTGCTCAAGCTTCGGGCTCAGATCGCCATGATTGTTACTGCAGCTCCATCCTCAGGTACATTTGAGATTTTTCTGCAAAACAAACACTCTAAAAATAATGGTCTTAATGAACCTTTCCTTACTTTTCAGCTCTGACTGAGACCCAGAATGCTCCATTTTCACCTCCGATGTCCCCTGCTCCACTCCCGGCTCTCACCTCCACACCTCGTCATGCCCCTCCCCCTCCTCCACCACCACCTCCTTGCCAAAGCTCCTTCAGCGAGAAATCATCTGTGATGGATCTGATCAAACAGCGCAGAAACAACAACTCTAATAAGGGGCAGCTTCAGGCCCAGCACTCAGGGCTGAGCAAAAACATGGAAAACAAACTGATTCCTTCGATGCTGGACGTTCTGAGGGATTTAAATCAAGTCAAACTGCGCTCAGTCCAGAGGTAAGAGTTTGGTCAGTTCTCAAGGAGAGCTTTTGATGTTTATTGCAATTTAATACATTTTGTTTTCTAGGTTTCTCTTGTGGCACTATTGAGCTAAGTAAAACTTTATTACAATATATAATTCAGTGTCGTATTTCTGAAGCGGAGTGATGGATGAATTTTTCACCTTTAAATTTGGCAGGGTCTGAAAAGAATAAAGGTAATTTTTGTGTAAAATTTTCAGAATTAAGATCTGTTGACTTGTGAATAAAAAAATATTTGCACTTAAAATTAGATTTTGAGAAAAAAAAACAATAGTAATTGATTTACAGAATTAAATTTCATTTTCATTATACAAAGATCTAATCACTAATGATTAGATTATAAGATTAAATAAACCCCCCAAAAAATAGGTGGAAAAAACAGATAGGGTAATTCTGCTCTACACACCTAATTAAATTAGGGAATTTTAAACTTAAGAGAATGAATGGGCAAAATAATAAATCAATTAATTGAAGATCTAATCTTTCTGAAAGTTTCAAATAAACCAAAGAAAGGGATTTGTGAACTAATTTAGAATTTTGTTTAATCTGTGAGGAAACCTTAAGAGGGAAGTGGAACCGAGGCTCAGAACCATCTCCGGTGACAGAGATGGCCTTTTCAAAGAACTTTTCTTGGTTGATTCTGTCTCTTTTTTTGCTGAGTATCAGAAGTTGTCTCACGCAGCAGCTAGAACTTCTGGAGCAGAAGTCGTTATGGGGACCTGTTCAGCCAATCAGAACTTGCAATAACCAAGTAATAAATTAATTATACAAATGTAATAAATTGCATTATTTTTCCACAACACCTTCTTTAGATACCAGAGAAAAGTTGAGTTGATGTTCCACCTAAGGTATTTTAAAAGAACCTTGAGAAAAGCAGTTCTTGAATTTGAAAGTTCCGATCTGAAGTATTTTCGTGCACTGCACTCCTTGTTTAACTGCTGCAGAAACTTAGCTTTGTGGTAAACAGTAGAGTCTGTTTTCTCTACAGATCACCAGGAGGCACTCCAGTCAGGAGGAGAAGCAGTAAGAGTGATACTGCTTTGCTAAATGACCCCGCTGCTCTGATTGCTCGAGCACTGAAGAAAAAGTTTGCTCAGCACCGTCACAACACTTCCTCAGACAAAGAGAATTCACTGGAACTCTCTCCGTTTGGTAGTCCAGATATGCCTCCCGTATGTTTCCACAGTTACAAACCAAATTCCCTTTTCCTCACCTTCTGTCTCAGAAATATTAACTCCGTTCTTTTGTTGCAGGTTTCCCATCACGCCAGACGCAGTCAGGGTCGTCGCCATGTATTAACTGGTTAAACTCATGCCACGTCACATGTGACCGTCACTAAGGATGAACAAGCCTCTTAACAGATTTCTGCAGAAACTGAGTACGTCTTTTTAACTTTTTTTTTGAGGGGGGACTGTTTGTCTCAATATGTCTTTTTTGTTGTTGTTGGTATGTGTTGGGATTGAGAACCTTTTCAAACTGTTACTTTAAACAGAGGTTCAGATAATGCTTCTATTTTTGTACATGGCTATTTTATTGTTTGTAGAAAAAATAATGTGATCTGAAGCAGGTAGACTTCTGTCTACCTACCTTTACTTACAGAAATCTTTGAGGAAAATTGTTGAGATTAATATTCAGAAGTCTGTTCTATGCAATTTTTAAAGTTATTTTTGTTTAAGTACATTTGCACTGTTTTACGTCAAATGTTTCTCGTTGCTTGTTTTTCGCTAAATACAGTTAAAATCTGTAAATCTTGTACATAGAAGCAGGTTGTCCCAGAGAAACTTTGATCTATTGTCTTTAATAAAACCTTCTTTTTTTCTGCAAAAGTGTTATATATAATATCATTATTTTTACTGTGTTGTTCTGTGTCATCCCTTTCGGAAAGACAAAATCTTTCAACATGGCACAAGAGGCAATTTTCTGTTCCCTTCTTTTCTGTTTAGTATATTTAGAAGAGGCTCTTCTTTTAATGCCTCCCATCATGCTTCTTTGTCAGAGATTGTTCTGCAAATACATTTCTGAAACTTCTCAGGGCCATTAAAAATGAAAAAAATACTTCCACTTTGAGTCTTTTGCTTCTTATTTGAAGAGTTTTTAATATATAAATGAAGACAGTAAAGGTTTCACAAACCGCTGTTGTTCAAGCCATGTTTGGCCTCTGTAGTTTTTAGAGAAGGAAACCCCAGTCATATCCATGCAGACACAACATGCTATTTATTAATGATAATGGCTACATGTAACTAAAAAGTGCTCAGATCAAAACAAAACAAAACTGATTAGACTAAGAGCGTTTTGGTTTAAAAAAACAAAAAACGAAAAGAAAGGAACACTCTTCTTTTCCACTAGGTGGCAGCACTAAATGCACAAACGTCATCCCTCCGTCCGCCCTATTCAAACCACTATTTGGCCACATTATCATCCAATAAGCACTTAGCAAATTTGGGTTTCTTTTTCTTGCAATTATCAACTCAACAATTTTGTTTTACAGATCATAATGCATATAAAATGTTGCCATTATCTACAAATGTCCTCTTAATTATTTTACAACCTGTTTGTCCAAAGAATAGTCAATGACCACATTGCTGTTGGGCGTTAGAAAACTATTTCTGTTTGTGTTATTTTCATAAGTACCATCCTGATTTCCTTTCAGATTTGATTAATCAGGAAACACTGAGCAACACGTGTAGTTTTAGACACAATTTTCAAACATTAATTCACACAATAAAGGTGAGTACGCATTTCAAAAGCATTTGTAGCATTATTTCCAAGTGATTTATAAACTTCTAAGTGTTCAGAGACGCCAGCTCCTGGACACCTGAGAGATTCAGCAACTGGTTTCAGGCAGAAGGCCACCAACAGAAAAGACCTTTCCCCCAGTTCAGGCCAGACCCTTAGGACCGTGAGAAAGTAGATATTCTGTAAGTGAATAGAGTAACATCCCACAGTCTTGTGGTTGATATAGCTTTGAAGGGAATTCCAAGTATTGCCTCATGTACACAATGTTACAAAGCACGGTATGTGTTGCAAACACTGTTGCAGACCAGGCATTGCCCGTAAAGGTCGTAACACTGTCTGACCACAATGACCTCCTCTGGCAGACGAACAGGCTGACTGGGTCCTTAACTGTGCCGGGAATTGTTTATTTACCTATGCCACATGTTACAGGAAGTAAAGTGCATAAATATTTAAACAGACAAAAAATTCAAAACTTGCTTAAGACAAAATAGTAGCTCTTAAAAACTTTGACTAAAAGTGATAAGGAGACCACTGTTTTTGGTTATAATTAAAAAATATACAATTAAAACATAATAAACAAATGCAGGCCTTAACAAGTATTTAGATTTTTTTTATGTGATATTGTTTTAGACTTTTTTGTCATTAAATGTTTACATCATTTTTCCACAAATGTCAATGTCCTGTAGAAGAAAATTTATCCATCCTGTTTTTTTCGTTTTGGAACCAAAAATAATAAAGTGGTTGTTCTTTAAAACTGATGAAACATTTATTTTATCTCCTGTACTATAGGAGATAACAGTTAAGTTTTATTCTTTCAAAAGGTCATGCCGCATTTACGTCTTTAAATGAGTTTTATTTAGCTGGTATGAAATCAGACATTGCTCTTTAGATTATAAAGGTTATAGACCCCTGGTCTAGGCAATGAAAAAAAATTAGATTTTTTAAAATATAAACATTAGTAGCACAACCTGGATATACACCTATGACAACGAAGAATAACTTTTATAGTGTGATAAAACCTTGATATAGTCAGTTTCATAATTCACACCGTAAATAAAAACTCAACTGTTCAAAACTGGGTGTACACTTGCTTCTGGATATGGTTTAGTTGGTGATATCCATGTGATGTTGTTGTGCCTCAGAGAATAGATTTCTAAATAATAAGATCTTTATTAAAAGTCTGAGTATTCACTGAAAACTGTGAAAGATTTATTATGAAGACTTTTAAAAACCTCAGAGAAGTGTGTCTGTCCTCTATTTTAGTACTTCAAATCCTCGAGGCACAAACAGCCTGAGATGTTGACCTGGCCTCCAAATATGCCAGATTAAAATCTGAGCATCAATGATTTGTCCACAAAGAGAATCACATAGAAACCATGGAAGAACTAACCTTCCTGTACTAATTTGTCTAAACTGTAATCTCAAAGTTATTAATAAGCATATTCAATACTAATTTGTTGTGTTATTGCTCTTTAATACACTTAACCCATGTATAATTCTGTCTATTTATCCACTTAGTTGGAAAGTCAAGGATGATTAACAGCACAATAACATTTTTTAAAATGAAAGACTTATCCTTTTTTTTTTCTTTTGGAAAAATTAAGTTTCAGAAAAAAATATAAAGTTATAGCAATTTGGGTTGGTCTTAGTGAACGTATTGCAGTTTTATATAACTAGACTCAACAAGGCTAAAAAGCATGCAAGAACAAGCAAGACAGGTATTGTCATGGACTTTGTCCTAAATGACATTAAGTCAATCAGGCAGCTGCTGCTCATCCAAAATGCTTCTATCAGAGTTCTGAAAAACATCAGGAAACAGATGGTTTAAAATGAGACATTTGGTAATTATTGGTGTGAGGCAGAAGGCCGTCTTGGATTTGAATATAAAGTTTATGGTTACATGGTTCATATGTTAAGAATGAACCATGAAGACTGCTTTGGGCATCAGAGATCTGTACACTGTGCCATCATTTAATTTCTCTTTCACAGCTCTAAAATCAACTTCATGAAACCTTTACAATTCTTCGCCTTAAAGGAAGAACATTAATTTACCAGATCATTTTTAACTTGTCTTCAATCTTTGTTTTTACATGATGGATAATTTTTTCTACTATTCTTTTAATGTTTTGTTTTTACTTCTTTTACTTTTCAATTGTAATTAATTAAGGTAATAAACCTTGAGTAAATCTTATCAGTGTAGTAATCATAATACAAACCATGTTGTTTACCTACATTTCTAACCAACCAATCTTAATGAAAGCTGTGACTTTTCCGATCTCTGATTGGTCCACTCCGTCTTAAGTCCCGCCCCCTGGTGCTACAACCAACCCCTCCCCTCTCCGCTCTCTGCGGTTCAGCTCATGATCAAATACACACGTAGAGCACGCGGACAGGCGCTGCGGGAGAAAACACCGCTAGGTTTTTCTTTAAACAGCCTCCTGTTGCTCACACACAGGGTGAACAAGGTCACTGACGAGAGGAGCATGAAACAGCTGGCTTTATAATAAACAGGTGTCAGCTAGGGCTCCGTCAGCTCTCCTCCTGCTGAATGCGGAGCTCTCCTGCGTTTCTCCTGACATGAAAACACGCTGCCAGATTCCGTCGCCTTCACTTGTTCTCTGCGAGCAGTCGGGATGGTTAAATGTCCTGTTTAATGGTCGAGGTATGTGAAACTGCCAATTTACAGCTGTGCCTGGAAACAAGTAACAGTGTTGTGTTATTGTGAAGGTACTGCTGAGATCCATAGACAATAACTGTTACACTTTAATGACCTGTGAAGTCTGTACAATGATACGAGGTAACTTAAATCTGTAATGCTCTCAGCAAGTTACATCCTTGCCCTTATATTATAAATCGTTATGATATTATCGTATATATTTTATAACAGCGTGCTTCACATCCAGTATGACCTTTTTGCTAAGGTTATATATGGCAAGTTAATATTTTTATTTAATTTGCTTCATTTTCTAACAGAGGCCTTGTTTATTATTATTGCAATGGGTCACGTCAGTGTATTGACAGATTTACAGCAGTCTACCTGCAGCGTAGATGCTGCAGAAAACATGCAAACAGAGGGCAGGCATATTATATAAAACAAGACAGATTTTCTCTTTGTGTTTACTTATGTGACAGTTCTTGGAACAAGAACTTGGTATCAACTAATGTTTAAATAGACATTTTTTATGTATAAGAGAGGACGTGGAAGGATTGGACATGTGATTCTGTAATTTAGGGTGTGTATGGCATTTCAGTAAAAGCTAACCCTTTTTCAGAAATACTTTCAGATTTCTACTTAAATACATACAGTCTTGATAAATTATTAATTGCTAAATATTAGCTGCCAATTTTTCCTACTTTTATCCAGAAGACATGCATTTCCACATGATGACTTTTAAACATTATAATTTTTCATTAAACTCATTACGCAACTGTCTATCAGATTGTCATGATATTCTTGCATGAAATTATTATGATTCTACTATAATCACAGAGATATAACATATGTGTACTTTTATTTGAAAAGCTCACCAGGCAGCTTGTAGCCTGCAAACTAGTTTAAAACTCTGATAAATATTTCAAACAACCAAATTTGTCTTAATTTTAAGTGCGTGAAAAGCAAAAGTAAAAGTCGTAGCTTTTTTTTATTAGTCGGCTGACCAAAGGTGCAGAAGTAACAGATTTTACTATGACTGAACAGCTGCCTTTAGTTGTGAGACATTTAAGGAATCAGAGTTATGTCAAAAATGTTCACTTATGAAATAGTCTGCTCTCCTTATATTAAGCTAAATGTATAAAGATGCGATATTAGTGGGATAATTTAGACTTAAGAAGGTAAAGTGATTGGGTTAGAGCTTCGTATTTTACACGAGAATATGTTTCATGAACATATTTGAGGACATAGCTTTAGTTTGAATGACTCTGTACAACATAAGCTCACAAAAGAGGGGGTAGAGAGTTCTGGTAGAAGGTTGATATGAATAACATTGCATCCGAATAGAGAGGAAAAAACCCCAGGCTGCTGTCCTGTAAACATGCCATAACCACGTGGGGAGGATGAGTGATCAGTCACTGCGTCTGGGTTTCCTCCATCCGCCCACTTCCTGCCTGCCAGTAAACAGTGTGTGCGAGCTCACATGTAGATCCTCCTGCTCAAGGTACACGGGTCTTCCTCTGGAGGGCTGAGACTGAACACTAGTGGATAATGGATGATTTGTTGGATGTTCATCGGCCCAGTGAGTTTATCAGCCTACAGTCAAAATACCAATGTGTGCATGTCTGCCCTCATGTGGCTAAAATACCACAGCTCAGTGCACTCAGTCCTCTTTCACCTTCATCCACTATTCACATACACAAAATGTTTTAGTTATGGCAGCCATTGCTAGCTGTTATTATACATGACCTATGATGAATTGAAATGTTTCACTGTTCCTCACACCGCCAAATGCATTACAATATAATGTTAAGGGTGTTATTGAGGAGCTGTTGGGGTTGGGGGACCAGCTCTGATGGTATGTAAAAACATTTTACAATAAAAAGTCCATAAACTATGACATACATTTGTGTTCTGGTCCCCAGGGACAGTGTTTAGAACCAGCTTATTGAGGGGCATCTACTAGCTTTACTCATCGACAAACTGAAATCTTGCTTTGCAAGGCTGCTTTAGCTCTGTTAGTTTTAGATGGGGAGCATCTGTGAACATCAGTTTTCAAGTCACTGATCTTCAATTGGCTGCATTATTTATTGTGTTTCTGGAAGATGACTGTCCTGCATTTAGCGCCACCAATTTTCTCATCATCTCTGCAGCTTTCCAGTGCATGCTACTGCCACCACCACATTGCATGGTGGGGATATTGTGCTCAGGGTCATGTGCAGTGTTTGTTTGCGGCTTTACATAGTGCTTTGCATATAAAATTACCAATTTAGTGTCATTTAACCAGAACACATTTTGCCACATACTAGCTATGTCTCCTATAGAGATTGTGTCAAAATGCAAATTGGATTTCATTTTGGTTACTAGTATTAATGGTTTCTTCTCACCACTCTCCCATAACATCCAGTTATGTGGAAGTCACAACTATCATAATAATTCTCCATCCAGCAGATTCTCCCACTTGAGCTGTGGCTTTCTGCAGTATGCCCAGAGTTACCATGAGCCTCTTGGCTGCTTTTCAGATAAATGCTCTCCTGTATTAACTAACAAGGTGACTTTTGAAGCCCATTGATTGTACTAGATTCTCGTTTAGGGTTTTAGTGTAAAGGGTATAATAAGTGAAAAAACATGTTATTTTAAGTTTGTTTGTGAATAAGAAGATTTTATTTTGAGATTGCAGAGGGACATAAAATGGAAAGGTTGAAGGAGAATGACTACTTTTATAAGCCAAGTCTCCTTGTAGTGCAAGACAGAACTTGATCCATAATAACCTGATCTTAATCAGGGTACAGTGAGCAACATCACAACTCACAGACAAACGAACCCTTGTTCACAAGAAATAAGCATTTCTCTATTCTACAAGACTTCACACATTTTCTGTCATAGAGCAGCATCATGAAGTTCTAGTTTCAGCTGTTGAAGGTTTATAAAATCAAAGTCGCAGTTAAATAGACTTTGTTGTAAGACTGGCCAAATGTAAGCATGTTTCCAAAGCTTAAATTCAAAGCGTATTTTGGAGAAAACGTCACTTTGATTCACAGTCCTTTACTATAAGAGTGTTGATCTATTCAGATATTCATATATTGTCTTGTAGTGAACTGAATAGGATGTTGTAACCTGTGTCCTGTTTTCTTTGTTTTCTGTATTCTGTTATCAGAATTTACTACAGGAAGTATAAAATCATAATTATCTTGTGACCTGAGTTGATTACAAACACACCTTTGTATCACTAAAAAAAGCCCACTGTCCAAGAGACTGAGCCATGTGGAAGCATGTGATTAGTGTGCAGATCATTGGCAGTGTGTGGCACTGTGCCGCTTGACCCACTTTTTCCAGTGTCATTGGCCCAAACACAGGTGTGTTGATACAGGAACAGCAGATGCCAGGGTCGCCAAGTGCAGCTCTTCACTCAGTTTCTAGTAATCCTTGTGGTCATGACGAATAATATGGATATTTTAAATTAAATTAATTAGATTAGTCATTTAAAACATTAAATTTGATTGTGCACATTCAGAACTGGATTATGCTGCAGTAAAACTATAGATTTTGACCTAATTAAAGAAGGTCATAAGTAAAAGTTGGTTAAACACCTACCTACACATTATTAATGTGTAAAACGTTATTAACGTTTTACATATTAATAATTTGGTTTAAATTAATAGCACTCTAAAGAATAAATATAACAGCTTGTGGGTTAAGTTGTCCCTGCTTCCCAGGCATCACTTGAGTGCAAGAGAGCTCTCTCATGACTTTTAGCACACAGTTTATTTGTTCATAGGGCCACTGTTGGTCTCTGAAGGCATTTAGCAAAAGCAATACTAACGTAGGCCTCTCTTTTTTTTCTGTCTTTTTCCATCTTTCTCTTTGCCACAGAGGTGTGGAGGTGTCGCATTTAAATGGTTGGAGCAGAATGTCATACAGGTTCGCATGCTGGGTAAGAACTTTTGATGCTCTGGAACAGGTCTGTGCAAAAGTGAGAGACACACTGTGTGCAACACACTAGTTTGGTGTGGATTCACTTACCTTTTACCCAGCATAATATCTAGGTGAAACATACAATCTCTCTATATGCTCATATAATGCCCAGGCAGTGTGCACGTGTTTTGCATGTACTTTGTCTTTGAGTACATTTTGCAATGTGCCAGGACTTAGGTCAGTAGACTAATATGGTAGCTGTAACTCCAAACCACAGACTTGGATCTTAGTTAAGCACAATTCAAAGATGACCTCCAACAAGTCTACACAATCTTCACCTTCACAGCAGGATGCAGATTTCCACTGCAGAATGAAATGGTGTTAGAAAACTGTGTGGATAAAATCATGAGTAAAACTTGGTTTCTGCTAATAAAGAGATCCTTTGAAATTTAACATATAAGCATCATATGAGGGTATTTTGGTTTCTCTTAAGGATTTTAAGCAATTTATAACTAATTATTTTAAAGTTCATTCAATCCATTAAATAGCCAAATTGGGTGACATCACTCACTGATATATCCTCTACCAATAGAGATCGTGCACATGATAAATATATGGCTTCATATATCTTCCTGTGGTGTTCCACTGACAGAAGGCAACATTTATGAGGCAAAAAAACTCCTGTATTAGTGGCTTACAAAGTATTTTAAAGGAGGAGAGTTGGAAAAATAAACATCAAATGAATCCAGTAAAAGCTCATGACAAAAAGCTCCAGTAAAAGCTCATTCAGTATCTCACAGCTATAGTTTGACTGTGTTTCTGCTCCGCCACACCAGAATCAGATAGTTGAATTATCTCTTTGGCATGTCACCAAGTTCAGGAAGAGCCTGCTGTAGCATCTTTATTTAAATTATGAGGGTTTAGCTGAGCAACATCTAAAACATGCAGGACATTGGCCCCTCGAGGCCCAGAAATGTCCAAACCATTCAGGAGGACAGAAAGTGATGAGGACAGTTTTCCATTTGAAAACGTAGAGTTCGGTTCCTGAAGGCTTAATTCATTCAGCAAAGTCCTAAATATGTAATCTGCATAAACAGATTACATGTTTAAGTTTTTAACCAATACCTAAAGTGTGGGTTAAGAATGTTATTGATGTAAAGCCCTAAAAATACTGCAAGATTAAACCTGCATATGACCTAAGTTTTAAAATGTGCACATTCATGCAAGGGCAGATTAACATAGTTTTTTTGAAGGCTGAATTTGTTGTCAAAAAATGTGACCAATTCAGGTTTAAACGTGGACCAAAAGCAAATGAATCAACACACCGTCCCATTTTTGTAAGCTTCTCTGTTCTTTAGCAACTATTGTGACCATGTTTAGTCTTTGAAGGAAGGATTTGCAAAAATAGCTTTGGAGCCAGCAGTCCTCTCCCCGCCTGAGTTTATTAAACAAGACTTCCACCAACCTCCTTATCTGCTTTCATTTTTGCAGTTAGCATTTTTCAACTACATTGAATTTATTCTGTATATGGACAATATGTCTTCTTTACTTTGCCAAATAGATGTGAAATCTATTGTATATTTTTATGTGTCTGTCTTTATTCATCTTGAAAATTATTATTTAAGTACTGAGTTATAATATGTTCGTGGACAGAAACGTCAAATTATGGGTGATAGGGAGAATCATGTCTATTAGTTGTTTGACTATTCCCATAAACTGCACAGAAAGCAACAAATTCCATATTTTACTCTCAAGAGTTGTGAGCAATCAATTACAAACAACTATATGTTGCCATGGTGCTTTTGTGTTTTATATGATCTTCCTGCTCCCTTTTCCATTTTTTTCCCAGGCTGTTTCTTTGCCTTACAGCTTTTACTAGAATTATTTCTTGTTGCTAACTTCTTGCATCTGATATGTGATGTTCAAGGCCATGTGGATAGCTGAGTGTGTACGTCAGTGAGTGTGCCAGTACATTTGTCTGCACTTGATCGTCACTTGCACTGTGGTCCATATTATGGAGCAGGTCTGCTGATTTAAATAAAAAAAATATATGTATATCTGTACTTTAGAAAAATTTGGCTAACTATAAAACACACAGAAGGACAGCAATGTTTGAAGTAAGCCTGCCTTAGGTTGAAGCTCTTACTACTCAAATGCTTCAGAATCTCTTCTATAACCTTTCAGAAGTCAACAGTGTGTGCTAACTTCTGCTCATCCCCTCAACCACTGTGCCTTTTGTGATGTCATCAACCCAAATACATTTGAAACAGGATCAGCTTTGTAC
Organism: Girardinus metallicus; assembly: GCA_903067095.1. Taxonomy (NCBI): domain Eukaryota; kingdom Metazoa; phylum Chordata; class Actinopteri; order Cyprinodontiformes; family Poeciliidae; genus Girardinus; species Girardinus metallicus. Next base: position 29,738 of record CAEGAE010013831.1, on the reverse strand, counting down.
TTCTTTGTACAGCTTTGTGCAGTTTAATTCCCTTATATTTAGTGAAACCCTGCAGTTGAAATTCACTCTTCAATGCCCAATGTGTTCTTGCTGTCGGTGCACGATTTTTTGTGAAATCAAATGGCAACTTTTGATTGAATTATATATTTAAGTCTATCTGAAGTAACAATATGTCCTTTTATTTTAAACAATGAACTGAATATATATATTTTTTTCAATTTGAGTTCAGCAAAACAAGTTTGGGGAGGTGGTGTTATTTACCTTTTAATGCACATCCTGGTGCATTAAAAAGTGCATTTCTATGTTTTAGATCAAATATTTTTGTAGAAAGGTGGACTTAATCTCTTGTTCGATTTTAATTGTCTGTTTGATGTTATATAAATTATTGCTAGAAAGGCAAATGTGTGGGGAAAGCATTAATTTGTGTGCATGGTACTAGTCGGGCTGGCAGCATGTTTGGGTAGCAGCGTATTGGTTGAGTGAGAGGGTGTAAGTCAGCGCAGAGCTGAGAAAGGAGGGGCTTTTAGACTCAACAGCACAGACTGAGTGGGACCGTGGAGATGAGTAGGTATGCGGCAGAAGGAGGGAGCAGAATATCAGTTTTGGATTCTGATAGAGAGAGAGAGAGATTATTCTCTTGCTTTTTGGACTTTCCTCTTCTTCTCTTCTGTTTGGCGGTTTTGGATTGCTTTACTTCCTTTAAATCTGTCCCTATGCTGTTGATCCCATCTCTCCTGGTGGTCTTTGATACACTGATTCCAGAGTTTTTTCAGTCTTAGTTAGCCCCCCGTGTTATCTGTCATTCTAATTTGATGGTGGGCTGTTCCTTCTTCAATGTCTCCTTGTCACCGTCATCCTCTCGTCTCCGCACCATTCATTTCTTTGTGGTATTACAATGCCAGTACTGGAGAGGCTCTGGGGTCCAGATCTCAGGATGCAGGACTCTGGTCTCGGTGTCGGGGTCTGTCCCGACGAGCCTCCTGGCTCACGAGTGTGGACTCCTCCTGTTACTTGTGCTGGCCTGTCGCTGGCTCTGGAACTTCCCACTCTGATCCGGCAACTCAGGGCGGCCTGGAAAGCTCGCAGGGGAGACCCTCGGGGGCTGGAGAGAAGTGAAGGCAGCAGTTGGGTGGAAGAAGAGCAGGAGGAGGTTGACGAGGTCAGAGAGATCAAGCAGGTCACAGAGAACGGCAATACACATGTGGAAGGTAAAGAATTCATAAAAATTCATAACAGAGTTAAACTTGTGGAAGACACATCTGATAAATTCATAATGTGTCTGGTTAAGTTTAAGCAAGCAGCAGTTCATGCTGCCTCAGACAGGACAATAATAGCTTAAGGTTTGTGACCTATTAAAATTCTTAACAGTGTGATGGTTTTGGTCTTAAAGAGCTCTCTCCCTCATAGCAATTTAAGGACATTTTTGCAGCTCATTTTTAAGATTCACAATTTAACCTCCAGTTTTTTTTTTTTTTGGTTTCATGCAGAACTTAAAATTAGATCTCCCTCTTTTGTCCTGCTTGTGTTCATATTTGCAGATTTGACAAGTCCATAGGTGCGTGTGTGACAGATTAACTCTGACAATAGTGCCTCTGGCCATATGTTTACAAATGACGTAGGTGGATGCTCGGGGGCGTTAAGACAGCTGAGTAGATGAGACAGAGAAACGAGGGATTTGGGGCGGTTGGAGCCAGAGTTTCCAATAAATAAAGCTGTGGTACCATCTGCTGAGCTGCAGTTGTCCCCATGACACTGACGTAGATTCAGTCAAGAATATAGGAAAATGGTAAACTTTGACACATACTTATAAGCTCTGCTGGCAGTATTGTAAGTAATCTGTCGATCATAGGAAATTTTATGCTAAAATTATGATTAATTCTGTGGGAAATTCCCTGCAGTGACTCATAAGGTGGAGGACAGAGAATTCTCTACAGACTTTTCCCTTGAACTGTAATGACCTTGTGATTATTTCTTTTAAAGGGGTGAAAGGCTTTTGATATTGTAGGCCTATTGTTTCTAGGTACTGTGAGATTTAATCAGATATGCAGTGATGGTCACTGGGACATTTAATGTTTCAAGATAATAAATGACTAAGAAAACCCAAAGTTCAGGTTTTGGAGAGAAAAAAAATCAACAGAAAGAAAATTTTTTGTGTGTCTTTTTTACATAAAAGAAAACTTCTTCTTGTCATATGCAGATCCTTAAATGTAAATTCGGAGTGATTTTTCTTTAAACAAGTCATCAAAAAAATGTACCCAGACAATTTTATTATCCACCTTTTAGACTACATTTTATCAGGATCGCCTCGTCGTCATTAGCATTCTGTGAGTCTGCAGTTGTTTTCTTGACAGCAAAAGCAATTTTCAGAAGGATACTCTACAATTTTTTTGTATATCTGATTTTACACATAAAGCTGGAATCTTCTATGAACTCTCATTTTGATCAGTTGATATTTTCATGTGAAGCAATTTGATGATCTGCTAGGCTAACACTGGCATGTTTACTGTCTATTTTGATATGAAGCATTGACAAATTATTTTCTCACCATGTTTTGTTGCAATTGGCTGCGTGAAGCAAAAGTTGTTCTGCTTCCTGCCTAGCGATTTCCTTCAAAACACCTGTGATTTAATGATAGTGTTTCAGCTGAACTCACGATTCACATATGGACTAGAGGCTGCAGCAGCCAAAACAGTAATTGTAGAAGGCAAACACTAATTATTTGGGAAAATCCAGATTTGTAGGATGAGTATAATAATATGCACAAGCTATATCATAGTATGATAGCCATGGACTGAATCATAAACCAAAGTTTTTAAAAAAGATCATTTTAAATTTCAACATAACAAAAACAACTAATCAATTTAACCTCATTTGTAAGTGTGTGTACACATACCAAATGAGTGTTCATGTTTGGGCACGTTGGCGCTTCCTTAAGCACACTTTCTGATTGACTCGCATTTTCATCGTAAATGACCCAGTTCTGTGCCGCATGAAAACAATGACCTAGTTACTGCCAAGCTAAGGGAAGAGAAAGGGACAGAGGAAAGAGGCGGCTGGTGAGACGGAAGGATTGGATCAGATGGAAGGAGGAGGATGTAAACACAGGAACCAGAACTAAAAGAAGAATTAGGGGAAAATGGAATAGAGAAAGGAGAAGAATCAAGTGCTACAGAGAGCTGGAGGAGGACGATTGTGTGAATGAATGTGGTTGTCTGTAATCTGGAGGTGTGATCTGTTTCTGGCCTGTTTACCAGAAGATATATTTTGTCCTCGTCTTTTCTGCCAACGCTCTGGATTAAATAAAAAACTGTTCTTCCCCGTTTGCTTCTTTTGTTGCCCAAATTAGGCCACTTGACAACGATGAGTCACTTTTCTGTGTATGTGTTCATGCTGCTGTGCATGCCAAAGTAGGAAGTTATACCAGTTTTCTCCAAAGTTGACAAAAGCGATGCCCTGCTTCTTCCGTGCTGAATGCTTTCTGAGGCTGCACTTTGAAGGCGGGATCTGGCTCGTCCTGGCAGTTGCCACAGTGACAGCAAAGCCATTGCCAGCTGCTTTTAACGGCAGTCACTGAGGTGATGTGAACTGGCAACCTTAGGGATAAACTACGCTCCAGTTCCTAACTGCTGATTTATAAATTATTCATTATCTCTATAGTTTTCAGAATATTCAAGTGAGGATTTTGTGTGTGTGTGTGTGTACCATGACTTGAGACCTCATTCTGTTTTATCTTGTTTGTCGCTGGCCTCTGGGTGTGTGAATTGCTCATATTTTCTTCAGGATTCTCTGTTATTTGTTTTTTTGTTGTTGTTTGTTCCTAAATCTAGAGCTTCCCCAGCAAGTAAAGGCCCGGAGATATTTTTGAATAATTAAACAAATAAATAATATCTAACACTACTTAAACATGGTTTAATTTAGGGTTGCATCTATGTTGTGTTGTTTTATTGAAAAACAACTGTCATGTACTTGCGTACCTTTTTGAATAATTTGACATCTTGCTCAGAAAATATTGGGTTTGGGCAAGAAATTTACAAAATCAAGATTACTGCATGAAGATTTATAAAACCATATTTCATATATATAAATGCAGCAATATTATCCTTTTGAAACACCACTGACACTTCACTTATTGTTTTACCATTTTATATTTTTATTTATTCTTGCTGTTTTTTTATCTGGCTCTTCTTCTCTTTCTTTCTGAAAGCTGATGGCAGGCTGAACGCCGGTCATGCTGGTGTGTTGCTGGCTGAGAGACGAGGCTCTTACCCGCCGATCGATCTGCGGATCCTAAAGAGTACGATTCCTCATTGACTCAAATATTTTATGTTGACGTCCATGAGACCATGGTTTAAACTGTCCACTATTTAAGTATTGATTATTTTATAGATAGCTATATGGATAGATGAAGGACATTATGATGAAGATGGTTTGACTTTTACAACTTTTTTAAATGCAATTTTTTATTTTTTTTTTTATTTAGCAAATTCACGGCCAGGGGAGGTCGAGTCCGGCACAAAGAGAAAGTTGAAACGTCTGTTAAGCTTCCAGAGATACTGCCATGCCTCCAGGTTGTTGAGGGGATTAATGCCTCACACTCCCGGGTCCCTGCACTTGTTGGACGATGACTACTTGGGACAGGCAGCTGTGAGGGCACAAAAACACATTACCACGCAAACAAAGATGGACGTCTGATTTTTAAGATTTTTGCGAATAACAAATGAACTCTTATAAATGTCTTTCTTTACAGCACATGCTCTCAAAAGTAGACACATGGAACTTTGACATTTTCCTCTTCGATCGTCTTACAAATGGTGAGATTATTTTAGTCTGACATGACTGCTCGTCCGTCAGTTTAACAATGTCCTTCACCAGCTAAATCTACATTCTATTATGTATTTTATCATGATCCTAGTCTATATGCCTTCTTTTTATGTTTAGCGATGATTATGTTTGCATAGTCTGATGGATTGAAATATACAATTATTGTTTACAATTTATCTGTGTAGGTAACAGTCTTGTGACTCTGATGTGCCATCTCTTCAGTGTTTGTGGATTAATTCACCACTTCCAGCTGGACATGGTTAAACTACACAGGTTTCTTGGTAAGCTAGCAGAAGACTTTTGCTGTTATGTTTGTTTGCTCTTCCAGCAATGACAGCTAAAATAATGACTTTATCTTTTCAACTTCCTGGTTTACACTAGTTGATGTTTAAATTGACATTACTGCTAGTTGACAGCTTTAAAACTGTTTATACAGAGTCTGTTAGACTCATTCACAGTGATACTGTATTTATAGCACATTTAAGTAGCTGGTGACTAAATATAAAATCAACCAAAATTTATTCAGTAAAATATCAACCAAAATTTATTCAGTAAAATATTGATTACAACAACCAATAAAACATAACCAGATAAATAACAATTATAATTAATAAAAATAATTGTGATAAATAATCCAGAAGTGGAGACGTAAATGTCTAAAAGAATAAAGACTTATGACCAAATTCTTACTTTTTTTTTTACTGAACCGTTTTGGTAATAATTTGATCTTTTTAAAATTCTTTGAAAGAGTTGCTATGGTGTTTGTAAATGTCAGAGTGTTTTTAGTGTGGGTATGTTTTTTTTTTTATATAGCAAATACTTAACCTATTTCCCAATATAATTCTATGAGAATAATGCCTGCATTATCATGTGTTTCAACTAACCAGAATAAACAGAGACCTTGTAGATTTGTTTTATTGCAATCAGTGCTTATTGATAATTTACAATGTTTTGCAGGAATGGTGCAGGAAGATTACCATTCCCATAATCCATATCATAATGCTGTTCATGCTGCTGATGTTACTCAAGCCATGTACTGCTACATAAAAGAGACCAAGGTAAACATACACATACTCTGTTCCTGTCATGCCCACACTGTAAAGCTTCAGTAGGCCTGAGCTTCTCCTTGACATAATCTATTAGCTGTGCTCCCAGTGACACATCCATCTATAGCTCAGAGATTTTTCTGAAGCCCTCTGATCAGATTAAACATCTCTGCATCTTTCCCCTTATTCAGTAATTGCTTTTGTTGCTCCAAGAGGCACTTTGTGATTAATCTATTTTGTTAAAAGCACTAAATGAAATTCAATATGGCACGCTAACCTGTATGTTGTAGATAACAAACTAATCACTAATCAGTGTGCTCTATTGTTCTTTACCTAGCATTTAGGATTTACTTCATGCTATGAAGCATAATGAGGCTGGATCTTTGGCCACCTGTAACGATGTCAGTTTTGTTTTTTGAGATAAATTTGGAAGTAAACCAAATTTGGAGATGTAGATAAGACATGACTAACAATCCCATTTCTCTTAGCCATTCCTCAAAATGTAAAATTCAAGAAAATTGGACATTGAACTGTAGGCAGATGTGTGTTGATTTCCACTTGTCAAGAAACAGACACAACAGGATTGCTTCTTACCTAAACTTACCCAAATGTAAAGTCAGAGCAATTATGAAAACCTTATTGTTACTGTAACCATGGCAAGCCAGGTGGGACAAGTGCCCAATCTAATCTTGCTTCCTAAATTGTCAAAAAAATCTTGTTTTTAGTATCCTTCAAATTTGACATGTTTTGTTTAAAGGTTTTGCTCGCATACTTTGGGTTATTTGACAACTTAAATAAACTTTACATTAACAAGAAATTGAACGTTTGACAAAACAGACGCTAAAAATTTAGATTAGCAATGATTTCTCAATTAGATTTTTCACAAGGATCTCTCTTGGAGATTCTCAGAACATTTGTGTTTTGCAGCTGGCAGAGCAGCTGACTCCTCTGGATGTATTCCTGGGTCTGATGGCAGCAGCAGCTCATGACGTGGATCACCCTGGAGTCAACCAGCCTTTTCTCATTAAAACCAGACACCACCTGGCATCCCTCTACCAGGTAAACACAAGCAGGTGGATGGGTGTCAGCATCTGGGTTTACCTGTGGTGTGTTCAGTGTCAGAGGAGCAGATACTGAATGACATTCCTGCTGTACAGAACACCTCAGTGCTGGAGAGCCACCACTGGAGATCCACCGTGGGCATGCTCCGAGAGTCTGGTCTGCTGAGCCACCTGCCGGTTGGCATGTCGTAAGAACACACATCTTACTTCATCTGATTTTTAATCAGAATATTTTATGATTTGGTTTTAGAAATCTTCTTTTTAGGTTTACTATTCTTACAGTAAACCTATATCTTTGATCTTTTGGGCAAGTTTTCTACCTTATGTAGAAGGATCTCTTGTTATCTACAAAACCTATGCATCCCCCCTCCACCATTTTACTGGATTGTATGTCCTAAAAGCACTGCAATTACTTAAAGTTTACTCATTAATGTTTGGAATATGTTACTGTTTTGCACATTGCAAATCTAATTTCAACAAACACAGTACACTAAAAGCCTTGGACACCCTTGAAGTTAAGGTGAACCCTTTTGGGGAGTTTTAGTTTGAGGGAGTATTTTTCCTCTTACTAAGTATTTGAAAAGTATTTATTCTCTCTCACACTAAATTTAAAGGTTGGATTTTTCTTATTCTTTTTGTTGTAGCTGTAGGTTTTCTTTTCATATAAATAAGTTTAGCATGAAATTAGCAATTTTCACTGGATAATGTAATAAAAGGGTTTCATGTTGCTTTACTCTTTACATGAATGTCTTTGACCAGGAAAAATAAGTTCATTTAGCTGTTAAAGGGGAAGCATGGTGTATGAAACTTGTAGCAGGTGAAGTAGAGCTCATTGGTTTGTCTTCCTTAACTCTATAGGCAGGACATGGAGCAGCAGCTGGGTTCTCTCATTTTGGCTACAGACATCAACAGACAAAACGAATTCCTGATAACTCTCCGAGAGCATCTGGACAACCAGGATATGGACCTTCAGCTGGCCACACACAGGCATTTCATACTCCAGGTATACTGCCTATTACCCTTAAAATGTACTATTTACAGATAAAAAGATACTTGAGACACTCCAAGATGCCTGAAGGGGACACTTCCAGTCGTTCAAGTAAGTATATGCAAGTATAAACATCATGGAAATGTCCGCCCAGTATGCTGTCCTGGAAAGAGAGTTTGGTACTGTGTCCCTGAGATGAATGTGTTTCCATGGGAGTGTCATCATCTACAGTGTAATGATAAGGATACCTAAAACCTTCAACCCAAGTCATGAAGCTTTAAATGTAGTGCTGTCAAATACAAAGGAAATATATGTAAAGTTCTAAACTTAGAGAAATTAATAGTAAAATTTTCTTGATATGCTGATATTTAACGAGTCGAAATAATTTCCATGCTCATATAAATGGGAAACATTTAGTTTGACTGTTTTGTGTTGCAGTGAAGAAAAAGTTGTGTGTATTTTTATACAGTGTGTGTAAGCATGTAGATCCAACTGTATGGTATCCAAATGATAATTTTCTCACAAAGCTTTAGTAGTAGACCTCCATATTCTTGTGAGATGTTTGTATTCATTTCTCTTCTTTTCTTCTAGATTGCCCTGAAATGCGCTGATGTGTGTAACCCATGTCGGGAGTGGGAGCTGAGCAGGCAATGGAGTGAGAGGGTGTGTGAGGAATTTTATAGGCAGGGTGAGTAAACTTTTACATATCAGATTTCAAACTGGAGTTAGTGTTATGGTGTGCTGAAGAAGATGTGTATTTTAAAATGCCAACTCTATGCACTTTATTTCACTGTTTGTTCATGTTGCAACTTTTTTTTTCCCCAATTCTGTCTTTGTTGACCTGGAAGGTGACCTGGAAAGGAAATTTGACTTGGAGATCAGCCCTTTGTGTGACCAACAGACAGACTCTGTGCCAGCCATCCAGATTGGTAAATCCTGTTTAATTATCAAGACAGTCTCATTAAATAGCCCTTATTAAGGAGTTTCGCATCTTTCAGGTTTTATCTCCTACATTGTGGAGCCTTTGTTTGAGGAGTGGCAGCGCTTCACTGAGCCCAGCATGCTCAGCCAAATAATGATAGGGCACCTGCACAAGAACAAGGCTTGCTGGAGTCGACTCAGATACGTACACACACTTGCAGAAGCAAAAACTCACCCCCATGCCGAAGAGCCTGAGCCCAAAGGAGGACAAGAGGAGGCAGAGGACATCCCATAATGTCTCTCTTGTTGCTCTGATGGTTTTTAATCTCCAGCATACATGGAGGGGAGACGTTTTAATCCAAATCCATGTTTATTCTCCAGCACGTTTGTTTCCACAGCTGGTTGCCCTTCCAGTGGGAGCACTGGAAGGCAGTGTGGCCAGGAAACAAGAAGTATGGCTCCCCCTAGTGGAGCTGTGGTTGAATGTAGCATTGCAGGAGAAACCGAAATGGAAGTGGATTCACTGAGGAGCAGAATGATCTTAGTAAGAAAAACAAATGTGGACATGCTTTTGTATGTAACTTTGCGCTCAAATAGAACTAAAAGGTTATCGAGTTAACATGTGTTAACTGAGGGCTCAGATGTGAATTTTAACATGGGTTTAGTTGGCATAATAGTGATAAGAACAATAAAAATGAGACGAATATAAAAACCAGCTGGACTTTGCTGAAAAAAATATATGACAGAATAACAATCTCCTCACATCCTTCATTGTTTTTCAAATTTTAAAATGCTTGCACTCTTGTACAATGTTTTTTCATGTCTTTATTTCACTTGTCTACCTTTCACTGAAGTGCGTTTTTAACTCTAAGCTTTGAGTCGTTATGTCGAGGTACTGTACACTTTAACATCCAGCATGTTCTCGGTGTAAAAGTGACTCAGATCATCAATTTAAATAATGACTCACACTAAAAGTGGCTTAGGTCAGTGTTGCCGGCTTGATGTTTCATTGTTGAGTTGAATCACCAACTTGAAGAGCCAAAAAATAAGGTTTATCTTCATATTATAAGTTGTATAAACTGTATATACTGTGATGGATAACCTGAACACTTCACATGCCAAAACCTTTTTACTCTGTAAGTCACTTGAAAATGTAAGTCTTCTCACTTTTCTCTAAAAGCCAACTGGATTTAATCACAGCCTCACTTTACAAGCTCATACACAACGAAGCCTTAAAAGCCGCTTGGTCTGTCAGTTTAAAAAAAATTAATAGGGTTTTCTGAACAATATGTTTCATATTAAAGTTTCTGCCTCTTGTTCTTCAGCCATATCAGCACTGAAACACAGACTCAGTACTGTAGCATCTTGTTCCTGGTTGGTTTTTCACTCAGTATCAGGGTCAGATTTGGCGTCTCAGAACTGTGAAGTATTGCCAAGGTGTTGGTGTACTTTTATAACACATTAGCTCTGCTATGTAAGGCTTTTATTCTAACAATGCTTCCATCTTATTACACTTTGTGTAGATCCTGTGTGCTGTATTTCTTAGGTGGATGAAGAAACACTGATGTCTTTACGTAAAATATAAATTAGCTAGGGATGTACTGATTTAGGTTTTGTGTCCAAATTCCAATTTTTGTGTTTGTACAGCTTTGACATAGCCAGTGCTGTGCACCATTCTGCTTTTAGCTAGTTTCCATTTCTCATTTAATTAGAATGTAAAAGTATTCTAATTTTTTTTCAGCCTTCTATCTTTGTGTAAAAAGCATGAGTTGCTATTAAACAGGGTTTAAATTTATTTAAGTGCAAAAAGAAATTATAGGGAGTTCAAATTTTAAGCTGTGTTTAGCACCCTATATTAGCAGCTAGAATATTTTGCATTCATAGCTGTGAAAGGCTTAGAGCAGTGCTTCTCAAACTTTAACTCCTCAGTAAATGTTACGTTTTCCAAGTACATCCGTCTTTATCTACATTTTAAAACTATAACTGCAGTAGTTGGACTTTTTGAAATTAACAAAAATGCCAATTGAAGTTTGGAGTTTCTCACATACCTTGACTTCAGAATCCACTATGGTTGTCTTGCACATACACTATGTTCACAGATGCTGTAAAAACTGTTTATTTGCACCTCTAAAATGTGGTTATTAGCTTCTATTAGTAATAATACCTTGACTACTTGATATTCATATCATAGTAATTAAAAAATCCCATTGGTTTTCAAAACTCAGAAAGTGGTGAAGTTTTGAAAACCAATATGGGCAATATGGTCTTATAATTGTCCATTGCGATATGTGATTAAATTGACATATTTCTATTTTAAGCAATATGGGCTTAATTGTCAAAATGGACTTAACTGTATCATCATATTTTGTCATATTTATTGCAGCAACATTAAAGGCCTTTCACTAGCTGCATCATCTACATTAAGCAGTGCCGTTAAACAGTGTGCAAGAATCATAATAATTCATATTTTAAAATACTGATATTTGTTGATGTCCTAATAGTTCAAGAATAACAATCCCTATAATGTTGGGATTGGATTGGGAGTGTTTGTAGACAGCACCATTTCATAAATCACATTTCACACTGCAATATTTTTCCCCCACTAACAATAAATTAAATAATAATTAGCATCCCTACTAGGAACTGGAACATGTCTCAGTTGGGTTTGATGTCATTCCCAGATTTACATCTTGACTCCAGAGATAAAGGGAACATGATCACTAGAGGTACTCCAGTTTAAGAACCATTGCTCTAGAGAACAATGTAGCCCATTATTTGCACTCTGACATTTACAAAGGGCTGCCAAAATTTCAAGTTAAGCATGTTCAACTTTGCTGTAATATCTTCTTCCCTTCTGCCCAAATAATCCCTGTTTGCAGACTATGAAAAATAACTTTTTAATGCTTCCTATGCCTTTTGTGCTTTCTCTGATATTGTTTGGAACATCTCAGTGTCACTGTACATAGCTAACTATAACTCTTTTTAATAAGTAACATATTCCACACCAAAGTGTGAATTCAAACACGATAGTGGTTGTGCTGTGTTCTTACTCTGTTTGTACTCCAAAGTCAGATTTTCCAAAGTCCTGATTGGAAATACAACAAAAACACCACCTGAAGTTTGAATTCCAACTTGGAAAATCAGAGATCTCTTTAAAGTGATTGAGCTAAAAATTCAAATGAGGCTCTTTTGCATAAAAAACATACTTAAAGTTGTTGTGACATGCTATTTTTAGTACTTCGGATGGTTGGTATCTACCATCACTCATACCACTATTATAAGTTATATATCAGTGATATACATGGAAATGTTTAACCTCTTTTTTTACACTTGTTACCTTTAATGTCTGAAATCATAAAAAGATGAGAAATGTGTTATTGGAAAGTACTACTTCGAGTTGTTGGCTTTGCAAAAAAAAAATTGCAAATCCCACTGGTTTTCAGACATGCAGCTAAAATATTAAAGTCCAGTTAGACATTATTTCGCCATCTTATTTCCCACCTATGGGATAAATCAAACAGCAACAGCTATTGTCTGTTCACTGACTGGGAAGCTATCAGACTGTTGAGTTTCCAGAAGTCTATCACTGTTCAAGCTAAATATCAACTAGATCTGGTCACTAGCCAATTCCTGTGTGCAACTGTATTTATTTGCTTCACTTAATGTTAAAAGTATATGCTACCTGTTGCTATAAACATTGGCTAAAAGATATTTATGGGTAATGTATGTGTAACTTCCACAGATGCACTGAGCCATGTGAAGATAAGGCTTTTAACAGCAGGTCATCCAGTATTTGTAAATACAAGTATAGAATATATGTATGTTTGCCTCCCTGCTTTAAATATTGTATACCAGAGGTTGTTGAATTTAAAATTTGTTGACAGCAGAATATGATATAAAATTATGAGCTTGACAAGAAATGCTTGGTTAAAGTTATACAAGCTGCAATAACAGCCTCAGTTAAGAGGTGCAGTGCAATAACGTTAAACTCCTGTGTATAGTTCTGGCTTGTATATTTATGTCGGTTATATAACTATATATGTCTTTACAATGGCACCCTAAGATTTCCACTTTGTTCGAACAGCACTGGTGCAATGGGGAAGCACAGACAAAAGGCCTCTGTAAACACTTGACGGGGTTAAATTGATCAAAGAGCACAGTTGCCTCTTTGAGCAGCAGAAAGTGACCCGAAACACTGTTTCAGTCCTGTTTTGATTTTTACAGCTTCCAAACCGGAAAGCAGCTATAAACCGGGGATAAAGTGACACATCAGTTTCTGAATATGCTACCTAGCAAGTGCTCCAGATTATTCGCTATGAGTCATATATTTATTGTCAGTGCAGACCTGGTCCAGGCAGCAAGTATCAGGCTGCCTTGTTTTTGAATACCTCTCAGAATGAACACTGTTACAGGGTAACTGAGCCATACTGGTTTTATTCAGCAGGACTAATATGTACTGTATGTTTACATACAGGAGTAATATCAGCTTTACTAAAATCAGCATCTTAATGTATACCAGTAAAATGTGCAAGTTTAGTGTGAAGCTGTAACAAATTTGTAATTTGGTGCCATGAGATTTTCAAATACATCTATTTCTGTTAAGTTCTTGTATTTCACTCTCTCCAAAAAAATAAAGGCTTTGCAAAAGTATCCATTTGTCCTAAACTTAAACATAGTGTAATGCTACAACTACTAACTTTAATATACTTTATTGGAGTTTTTTGTTATAAATCAAGACAAAACTCACAATGATTGTGAGTGAGGTAAAGACGAAATGATGTTTTCTTTAATGTTCTTTGCAAATACAGATTTGAAAATTGTGGTGTATTTGGCCCCATCAGCCAATGTTTTTATAAACAGGAATGTACCTAGTTATTACCCTTAGGAGGTATCTTTGTACCAGCTGTGCACAACTGTAGACTGAAATGTTTGCTCATTATTTGCAAAATAGCTCAAGTTCAGATTCTGTAAGCATTATTTCTATAAGTTCTTAACTGGATTTGGGATTTCAGACTTTGACTGGGTCATTTTAACACCTTGAAGTGCTCTGATTTAAGCCATTCCATTGTAGCTCTGGTTGTATGTTTATGATGATTATGGCATGTGATTATGATTGGCATAATCTGATGCCAATCACATATTTTCTTCCAGGATTGCAGTGTATTTATCTCCATTCAGCTTCTCATCAACCCTGACTAGTTTTCCTGTGACTGCTGAAGCTTTCCTACAAAATCATGCTGTCACCACCATAGGGATGGTGTGTGCAGAGGTATTTGCAATGTTTAGTTAAAAATCTAATTTGGTCTTGTCTATCCAGAGCAACCTTCTTCCATATTTGTGCTGTCTCCCCCATGGTGTTCAGCAGACTTCAAACAGGAAATTGTGCTTTCAACAGTGGCCTTCTGCTTCCCGCTCTTTAGTATTAGGTAGGTGTCCTCTCAAGGTCAGTTGGTTGCACTGGATTATCTCTAAGGGTATCAGATTTGAGGGGGCTGATTACAATTGCACACCTTTTTTTTTGTCTGTTTTGTCTAAAATAATAATAAAAACCATCGTTTCCCTTCCGCTTCAGTTTTATTCACTACTATTTCACATAGAATCTGAATAAAATCTATTAAAATTTGTGGTTGCAATGTGATAAAATGCCAAATTCAATGGGTATGAATACTGTTGCAAGGCACTGTGCATTTTATACACTGTTCATTTCTAAGACTTTGACCTAATGCTTTAAAATAATGCATTTCAAAGTTTGATTTTCTTCATTTATTCGACTGTTTTCATGTTAAAAATATACAAAGTTTTAAACGTTTTTATAAACCTTGGAGTATCTGCAGTAGAAGGACATTGATTGGTTTCATTTTTTAGGATTTCAAGAGTCTACTTTCTGGACTTACATCTTGTGCAGTGTATAGTCTTTAAATAGAAGCCCTTGGTGTCAAAAATGACTGTAAAAATATGTCAGGATGGCTCACCTGATATCTCTGTATACATTTGGGCACTATGAATAAAACAATAAAGTTTTTTGTTTTTGAGGTAATTGAGATTTGTATGGACTTGTTTGTGTTTGCTATCAAAAATTTTAAAAGGAGGAAGTTGCTAAATTCAAATGACCACTAGATGGCAACAAAGCAATTCTGGTGACTGTAAGAGGCCGATGCAAAAGGGAGACCCACCATCCCGTATGGGAAGGGGGAGAGGCGGGTGCTCTCCACAGGGCCGTGTTTACAGTATAAATAATAGATAGGCCACGTATGAATCAAAGTGATGATTTCTCTGATGTAACCGTAGTAGCTTGGGGCTGTAAAGTTTATGTGTCAACAAGAAACTTTGGAGGTAAAGTTGTGATCGGTTGTAGTTTACAGGCCAAACAACGGAGAGGATGAGGATGAATGAGTCACAATGTTGACTCTAGAAATTAAGATGCTCTCTGACCGCTAATAAAAACTGAACTTCTCTGGCAAAACCTTCTGAAAAACACAAGTGTCTTTTAAATAAAGAGCAAAAATTAAATTACTTTTTTATATACAAGCGAAAGAATGTAGGTTGGTGTTCTGTGCAGATAAGTGCTGCAGCCAGCCTGTGTTTCCCCCATTTGCATGGCGTTGATTTGCAATGCAAATCAGGCTCGTAGATTGTGTAAGATGTGGGGTCTGCTAATAAATCACATTACACAGTGGTGGCTGACTTTTCTAAACTTTATCTTGTTCAGAGTTTCAACCAGAAGCCTGTATTAGGTGCTCCAACAACATTTCTCGGTTCTCTGGGACTTTTTAAAAAGAAATTTTATCACTCATGACAAGAGACAGTTACTTGCAACCGCAAGGACTTTAGGCAATATAACTTACATTTTTTATTGATTTTAAGATACCAAAGTTATGATTATGACCTTAGTTGTCTCACTGGGTCATGTCATCAGGTGCCTATTCATGCTCTGTGTTCCACTACACACCCCACACACACACAAACACACGCCCATACAATTTAAGCAGAGTCAGTCAGCATTCATCCAGCATGTGTCACTATAAATATTGACACTGCAAACAAAGCCCCCTCTTTAGCCCCTTAAATTACACTCATTTAAACTCTCCCTTGGTAAAAACATGCGCGCTATCAGGCCACTGCACAGATAAACATCTACCTCTGAATGTAACCCTGTCATCATCTATAGCTTCGAGACTTTATAGACGTACATTTTCTAACCTAAAAAAAAAAAAAGAAAGAAGAAAGAAATGTCAACCGTAATTTGTCTTGGCCCCGCAGCTCAAAGATAAAGAGGGCTATGTGCAGAAAGTGCAGAAAGTGAAAAATGAAACTTGTGGCATTGATGTAGAGCTTTTTTCTCAGTTCGCATGTCTGGCTTCTGTCCTGTGCACCGAAAGGGTTAATCTCCTCTTGTTAGTCAGCATCCTCTTTTCTGTATTTTGTTTTGCCCTTTGTCTTTCCATTGTCTGACACTTAATCTCCTGCTTTGAATAACTAAGATTTAGTGGGCTCTTATTTCAGTTATCAACACCATGGCAACAACTGCTAGAACAGTGTTTGCTCATCTGCCAGTAGCTCTTAGTTTGGCAGAAATGAAAAAAATTACAGAATGGGATAAAGTTTCCACTTCGAGTTTCCCTCAAGCAGAGCCTCTAAGATGCTGCATATCAATTTGTGGACCAGATTAATGAGCCTGTTTTCCCCAAACCAACTTCATGTAACTCTTATGACCTCTATTGTTGAGCTCTCTGTTTACCTTAATATCCCTGACAGCCCATCAAAACTATGGAAATATTTCAGCTCTGGACAAATTATTGTGCATTAGAGCCACCATTTATTTCTTCTATGAAAATGTGTCCAAGCCATTTCACAGACAAAAAGCCGCTGAAAACACTAATCTAATTTCTAAATTCAACAGCTTGTCAGAGAGAGGCCAAGACTTGCAACTGTGCGAAAACAAGTCATAGCAGTTTAGGCAAAAACTGTATTATGAGCCTTTACAACTTTTAACGACATACTTTGCATGGTGTGAAAATTTACACAGGAAACATGAGTAGAAGTTAGTGCACCACCAATGACTTTCCTGTGTGGCAGACATACTGGGTACACAACATGTAGAGTGGTGCAAAAAAAAAAAGAAAAATGTTTATTTAAATTGTTAATTTAAATGAAGAGTGTTTTATATATTTTTTGCACTGCATTGGTTTTATGAAAACACCTCTTGTTCTGTTCTCAGTGTGTTTCAAACAGGAAGACCATTGTTGGCACACAGCTCTCTACCTCGATTTCCTTTCTAAATATTTGTCAGCTTATGTATAAATAGTCAAGTAGAATTTGAGAGTCTTTTGTGGATTTGATCAATGCGTTAATCAAATTCAGAAGTTTACATACACTGAGACTGCTATATTTTTAAACAATTTGGGAAATCGGCGATGATGATAACGACATGGCTTTGAAAGATTCTGACATGTTAGCTGACAACATCAAATGTTTCAATTTGTAAATGCACTATCATGCAAATGGTCAAATAAACTACAATTTAAGTGAGTGGCCATAAAGACTATTGTAAAATTCTGAGGGAAAAGGGACATCAGCTCAATGACGAAGCTGGGAAATTAAAGCTTGTGGACAACAAAGTCAATGTTTGTCTGTGGCCATTACAAATCGGTGATCAATTTATGGAAACAGCTAAAAAGTCTGTGTGCACTATGTGGTTTACAAGCCTGACTCGATTACACCGGTTCTATCAAGTTTCTGTAAATCTCTGTAAACTTCTCCTTAACTTACTTTTTTTTTATCATAGTAAATCTGTAAAAATATTCACTTTTGTTATTTTGTCATTAAGGAGATGGAAGTAATTCTGCTAATCCTGACTGACTCAAATCAGGAAAAACACAGTCATATTTACTCTAGCCAAATCTTTTTTCGACAGTGTATGTAAATATCTGGTTTGACAGGGGAAGAGCGCTTAAAACATAAAATGGCAGATGCTAATGCTAATATTACAGCTGTGTATGTGATTCATGCTCACATTAAGTAAAGCATGCTCTAATCCTGATTGCTTCTTAAACAGCATCTCTTCTTTTTGAGTGTGTTTGCAGAAGGTGGTTTCCATGCAGCACATTGGTCGTGTCATCAAATGACTAAAGTGAACGCTTAGGGGGAGGAAAGGGTTAATTTCTCATGCAGTATTAAGATCTTCAACATCAACACCCACACACCAAGTGTAGAAGTTCACATTATGTACATTCCTAAATATGTACATTATTAATAAAGCGATTCCTGTAAAGATAAAGGGGGATGGAGAGAAACAATATTTTGTGGCACTAATGTGATGTTTTCTTTTTTGTTGCTGCTTTTGGGATGATAAACAACATAGACATCTGCCCTGTAGAGACACACCTGTCAGAGTTCACCTGCTCACCTTCAGTGTGTGGGAATCATTGCCAGTAGAGTGCTTTATACGTCTCATGCAACCGCAGTTATTTTTGTCTTAATTTGGTGCAAGCATATGCTTACTGACAGATTGTTGACTACTTTTGACAATTTGCATCTTCCAAAATATGTGCAAGAGTTTGTGGGCAGATGAGAGCAAGATAGATGGCACATATTAACCTTTGTTTGGCAAATGAATACCTAACACAAGTCTTGCTTTTTGTTTTTTTGCCACTGAAGCTGCTGCTGAAGTCTGTACACAGTGAAAGTTTCTTTCTGATTCGTGTTACAAAAATCGTAATGGTTAAGGTAGGATGTTTATGGTTTCCTGTCGATTTCTGACGTGTTCTGATCAGATCTATGCCATGGTTTGAACTTTGGACCTTTGCAGTATAACCTACAACTACAGATTATACTGTAGTTGCAGTATAACCTGTAGTATAACCTTGTAGGTGGACCAAAGGAAGGTCCTTTGGTGCACCTTGTGCACTCACTTGTTCATTTCTTTCAATATTAAAAGTAATTACCTTCAAAAAGCCAATTAGAAAAGTGGTCATACTAGTGAGCTCAAATAGTATGTTCTTCTGTTATTTAAAGTTTATTTCTGCAGAAACAAACATTGTTATGGATTTCTCTTTAGTGTTTTTCCATTTCTAATCAGTATTCCCTCCCTGGTTCACTGAGGAAACACGAGTAGCTTCCTGTAAATCATGTGCTCTCTTGTTGTATCAAGTGCAGCTCAACCTGCTTGGCCTGTTCCTCCAGCTCAGCATCATTAGTCAAAACCATATAGCTATTACCATTACACGGATTCAGTCATATTGTTGCTCCTGTAAACACACGTTTTAGGTGTAGAGTTATCCATGTGTGACAGTGTTTATTTTGTCTAGATTTGGGGGGCATGTGTAATGTTTGTTTGTGGTTTGCATGGCAGGGTTTATGGTGGGATTCTTTTTTTGCGGTTTGTCAACCTCTAACACACCACCTGAAAACAACAACAAAAAAAAAAAATAATTTTTTTCAGGTCACACTATAGATGCTTTGTGTTTTAGCCGAGAGCTGTTTGCATGAAAGTAAGGAATATAAAAAAAACCCCATCAACAAATGTTTTGTGTGCTGCTAGAAATAGATCATAGATTATCTTTTCATCTGAAAGGAAACCCCAGATAAACAAAACGGCGGCAATTTAAGAGAGGACACACAAAAAAGTTATCTTTAATAGTACTGAATTCCAAGTACACGATAAAGATAAGATTTATTAAAAGAAAAAGACTGCACAGTGACTACAAAAAGCTCCTTTGTGCTTAAGTCTAAATGTAGTAATAAAAATTAATTTGTTTGAAGGTAACAAAGGTGTCTCAGCTTGTTACATAGCAGCATAAATGTAGTCAAAATTAGAATAAAGTTGCTCAGCTAACAAAAAACTCTGGGCAGTCAGCCACTACCTTAGCCAGCAAACTAGCACTGAAGAAAAAAACATTAAAAGAAAGTATTATGCAAAATAAAATTTCTTTCAGCTTTATATGATGTTACAATATTATTTCCTCATCAAAAACATGCCTGAAGAGTTGTGTTGACTCATTCAATTTAACAGTTTTTTGAGTATTATCTTGACATTTTGTGACAAAATTTTTAAAAGGTAGCTAATTTGATAGCTTTTTGGAAAGCTATCAAATTTTTTTTTAAACAGTTCTGCTACTACTAAAGACCTTATCCGTTTGGTCTTTAGTAGTAGCATTTGCCAATGAAAGTTTGCTTTTTAAAAAAAATTGGCAAAAAAAAAAAGAAAAGAAAAGAAAAGAAAAAATAGCTTTTAACAAATATCACTGTTTTATCTAATTTGTTTTGTTTGTGTCAGTAATATATTAAGGGACAAATTGGCAGAAGTTTAGCGACTCCCTCTTTATTTAGAAAGCTATCACTATACAAGAATTTCCTTCTCATAAATTTGAAACTCCTGCTTAAGAACTCAAATTCAGCATACCAGAACAGCAGTAAAATATGCTATGATTAATTTAAGCAAGTCTAAGCATGTTTATTTGTTGGCTTCCTTATGTAACTTGCCTCTTGTCTTCTTTACGTGTAAGTATGTGCATGCATAGATGTTTATCATGTGTGTCTTTGTGTTGCCCTATGATGGAGTGGTGTCCTGTCTGTGGTGTATATACTCCCAGCTTTCACCCACTGGCCACTGAAAATAGGAAACCCCATCGCAAACCTGCAGGAATTAAGTGTATTATGGTACATTTCAATGGTATTGATACTACTATTATACTATTTTATAATTTGCTGTGTAAATGTACATTTGCCATGTACATGTTTTAGTAGGATTTTATTTGATAGACACAGAAGCAGCCAAGAGGCCTATGCTCTGGAGGAGATCCAAAGGTCCACAAATCAGGTGGGAGAATATGTCGACAAGATAATTACTCTCCACAACATTGGCTTGGATAGAAGAGCGGCAAGAAGAAAGACCCAATTAATATTTTGATGCAAGTCATGTAGGAGGCACATAAAGCGTGTGGAAGAAGGTGTTCTAGTCAGACGAGACCAGAAAGTAACTTTTTTTTCTTTCCTTTTACAATGCAAAATGAAGAGTGGCAGGAAAAATAACATGGCCCTAAGTTCAACTGAGAATCTGTGGCAAGACTTGAGAAATAATGTTCTCTGTTGTTCTCCATCTAACCTGATTGATTGTGAACTGCTTAATGAAAGGGGAAAAAAGCCCAGTGAAATAATTGTAATTAATGTAGCAGGCAACTGTACAAAATAAATGAGTTCAATGATAATGCTGTGGCATTAAACTGCCAGTCGGTGATAGTTTAATGTCTATGAGAATGGCATAATCTGTGTTACAATATTATTGTAACAGAGATAATATTGTAACAGTCAATATTTAACAGTACAAAATCCAAGACAACCAAAAGACAGTAATAAAAACAAAAAACAAAAACACGTTTGGGGATTTCAGGAATCTCCCTCTGTGCCAATTTGAATCTGCTACGTTCATTGACCGCATCAACCATAGTTAAAGACTTTGTGTGAACAACAGATGTATGAATAAAGGGAGATTAATGTCCAACTATGTTATCAGCTCTTATCCTGCTTGGCTTTTTTTTTTCTCTTGTTTTTTTTTTTATTGTTAGATGGGATTGGGGAATCTACCAGGGAAGGGGAATTCTGAAGGAGTTTGTTCACCAGAGATCCACTCCTATTTTCCCATGCATCTCATTTGACAAACAAATCCAATGCAAATCTACTGTGCTGGAGAGGAGGACCCACGAAGAGTTGGGAGACACAGTGTACACAGGAGGGTCGGTCAGTTCCAATACGTGTGTGTGTGTGTTTTAGGGGTGAACTGAGAGCACTGGGGGAGAAAGGACGGAGATGCTTTCAGGATCTGTCAAATCTCTCATTGTCTCATGTCTGACATGAGCTTTTTTTGTGTGTGTGATGAAAATTTACGCTGCAGATAAGCGCGATATTTTGCATGTGAGATTGGATAAGACTGTGTGTGAAAGTGTGCGAGAGTGTTCACATTGCATCACAAGAGCATGTGTGACACATGTACCTTCCTCTTTCTAGTTGCAAAACAGCCCTTCTTGTCGTTGCCTCTGCTTCCGCGTGTGTGTTTGTCTCGGTGTTGTGCATCTCCCTTCATTCATATGCAGCCCCGTAGTATAGTAGTGAAAACTGTGGGGAAGTTGTCACAACTAGAGGAAGCGTGTAGTAAAAATATGACAAGATATGCCGAGTATTGTTCACCTCATTGAAGGAGAGTTTCCTCTTTTTTTTTTTTTTCTTCTGTGAATGTGTTGTGGGTGTTTCTGTGTGCACTTCTTCAGAGGACGGCTGCGTGTTGCACACACCGGGATACACCTGCCGCTTTACACACAAACGATGCACAAAAACATGACTTCATATTTACATTTGCCGTTGTTCCTCCTGAATCAGACTTCCTCAAGAGAAGTTCTCCTGGATGTTGTTAAAGCGTGTAATAAAGAATGAAACTGCTTCCCAGTGAAAGTAAATCATTTGATTGTTTTATACTTCCTGAAGTCCAAGGATGACCTTTGCTGATCTTCCTAACTTAAATCGGTGATAAGATAACATATTCCACTGTGGATACCATGACAAATCTTTTAAAAATGTGCAAAATTACAACTAAAAGAAAAATGACTTACAAAGACAGAGTTAGATCACAAGAGCGTCACTTGCATCGTCATTTGCTTTAGTCCTCGAATGCGCATAGATTCAACTAGCATGGATGATTCGCTTGTAGCTCACTAATATTACTCTCAAATATAACTCACTTCCTGCTGTCTTCTTTTGTGTCTGTTCAGAGACTGTGCAGCCGAGGAAGGACGCTGGCTGTTCTATCAGCTCAGAGCGAGTGCTCTGTAGTCCGCTTTACTCATTCTCTTGCTTCAAATGCCCAGAAGTTTGGACACCACACCTCTCCGCGCGCTTGTCATTCTAGCTCTCTGTTCACATGCCGGCCGGCCGGCATGGTTGATTTTAGACAACACAACATGTAAAGTGTACTACTTTATTTAGGAAGCAAGACAAGGATGTGAGATTTTTCTACCTCTCTGAAGGCATGTTTCGCTCTGAAAAAGAGACATTCTGGAAGAACCTGCTTATTTTTGCTTGCGGGTAGTTTTCAGCTGCCGGTTATCAAATTTTACAAGTACAGCCTGTTATTGCTGGAAATATGGATCAAATAATATGACTCACGTAGGACTTATTTGTCACGGTAAAGGGTGTGCAGATAATGTAATAGAAAGTGCATCATAATGAACATTATTCGTGGGTGTTTGATAAGGATTCTTCCTGTTTTCCAAGCGCGTTATGTTTCATTTTCAGTCTTAGAAGTGACAATCACAACTGTGATTGCTTCAAATGCCCAGAAGTTGGGACACCACACCTCTCTGTGCACTTGAAAGTCTTTATATGTATACATATATACATAAACATCAAATATGTTAAGCTTTACACTTTTAATCAAGAAAAGTAATGTCTAACTCTTTTTTGTTCAGAAAGCTAAATTTTTGTTTCTCATTAATACATTTGTAAGCAAATGTAAAACGATCATTATAATTCAGAGCACCAAGTATTATTACTTAAGATGCCACATCTTGTCTGAAAAGAATGGAGGCGAATAAATCCATACTACAGGGTTAGAAATACTACGTAGCTGCTGTTTGGTCTACATGCAATTCTCTATAAGGTGGTTTGTAAAACATTATAGCTCTCTAATGGACTTCTTTCTACAAGCTTTTTTGTTGAGGTTCACTCTTAAATGTTTTAGATAATCACATAATTTTCACTGGAAAATCCCTGTGTGAAAATATATACTCTCCTCTTCTCAAATAATACATTTTCTGTGATTACCCAAAATCTTCTGGTTCAATTTTACTCACTACACCTGACAAAGGCCTGACAAATACCAGGCATGTAGAATCAAGAATACGAGAACCTGTTTGACAACACAAAGTAGGCTAAGAGATCACAAATAGCGACACATTATGCTATATGTGAAGCAAAATAAGAAGGTATTCCCTCTACAGTCAGGAAAGAGTAAAAAAAAGCAATTTTTATGGCCCCTTCCACATGGAAACAATTTTTTCTAAAACAGGTTGTCTTTTTCAGAAACATCTGTGTCCACACACGACTGTTTCCAGAAATATTTACATCTACATGGAAATGCAGAGAACAGCCCAAGATGCTGTTTATTTACTTCCTCATACCTGTAAGTGGCGCTAAATGTGGAGTAAAGGAAAATGGAGAACAGCAAAGAGTGAGTGCAGTCCTTTCTGTGGAGAGTTGACAAAATTGAGCTTCTTGTCTTAAGGATCCTAAGACTAATAAACTACAAGATGAACACACCATTCGTCATTGTTGGTATTATGTATAATACTGATGGGGTTATAGTTGCGGTCAAGAGTCTGACTAATATATCAGCGTTTTCACAAAAGAGATGCTTTCAAAGACACTTTCAACCTGGAATCTGGAAAAAAAAAAACGCTTAGGGTCCCCTAAAAAATATGGACGCAAGGCAAAAAAATTTTCCGATGTTCAAAAATGTTCCCATACGGGTCAGGCCTTAGACTTTGCGACTCCAGTAAGAACTTTTATGTACAAATGGATAGAACATGGAGCGGTGGCAAGCTTTTCCAAGAGTGGTCGACCTGTAAAAATTATTCAGAGTTTATTGACAAGTCACCCAGGACCCACAATATCTAAAGCTCTGCAGGCCTGACTTACTTGTTAAGATCAGTTTTCATGATTGAACAATAAGAAAAAGCTGCAACATTGTTGATAAAGAAAAAAAACAAAAAACAAAGCACTGTTTCAAATTTGCTGAAATCCATCTTCATGATCCTCAAGACTTCGAACAAAGCTATTCTGTGAAACGCCTTGTTGCATTTGGTGTAAAACTAACACAAAATTTCATAAAAGGAACATCACACCGACTGTCAAACATGTAAGTGACAGTGTGATCACCCAGTGCTGCTTTTTTTCTTCAAGTCCTGAACAAGATCTTGCTGTAATTGAAATTTATAGTCCCTACGCTGAGACACACTTGAATTTTGTAGCAGAACAATGCTCCAAAACACATCTAGTTAAAGTCTGGACATAAGTCCAAATGAGATGCTGTGGTGTAAGCTGAAGCAGGCTTGAAAACCCTTCAACTTAAAATTATTATGCAAAGCCTTCAAAAAAATTATCAACCTTTTCGATCATAACCAACATAAATGAGTTTCAAAGCATCCATATTCACTTTGGATCTGGAAAAAAATAATCATTTCCACTTATTCCCTCTTCCTCAATAAGGCACTTATTGAAAATCATGTGACTTCTTCAAAAGTCATTTACCTGACCTGAATGGGGAGTTCTACAAGTGGGGACTGTCATCGGATCCAACAACAGGTTTGAATGAATCTTTTTATCGTGAATGTGTGTTATTTCTATAAAACAGCCTAAAAAGAAATCCAGGATTGATATAAATTTTATGACTTAACCTGCATTCATCATAAAATTTTGTTTCTGTTGGTGCGGTTTGGACTAAAATTCCCTCTTATAGTTATAGCATAACTATAAGAAAAAAAAAAAAAACAGCATATCATTCAAAGTTGCCTCAAAAAACATGAGTGAAGGGAAAATAAAGTCAAAGTGAAATAAAGCCTCAGCTTTGCATGCACAACCAAAACTACTGGATCCGGCTGAGCAGGAACAGGCGAGAGTATCCCAACTCAGGCTGCGAGTTCGAACACGATGCCAGTCGTGACGGCGAGCCCCGGATAGGATCAAGGAACGGGGGAGTGAGACATGACCCAGAAAAACGGGATTCCTCTCTCATTGCTTGCTCACGGAGCAGCATACCTCTCCCAGACTTTCCCACGAGAAAAACCCCAGGCGTTTTTCGGTCCAGGCGGCGGGGGAAGAGAACTTAGCAAGGTGAATGATATATAGAAACATATTACATGAAGTCACATGTGGGGAAAATTGGTTTGAGGGTTTTTTTTTGTTTTTTTTTTTCTAGGTGGAATTGCTGGGGGTCTGAAACACCATTCAGAAACCTGCAGGCAGACACCCACATGGATTAAATGTGAAATTTATGAGAAAACCACTAGATAGGCATCAGCTGGCCAGCTCTTGACCACAAAGTTTTCATAACTGTCTGGGGATTTATGTCCAGCTTAGAGACAAGCAACCGACGCCTATTGGTTTTATTTGGATGTAAGTGAGAGTGACTAAAAAGGATAACATATCTGGCCTGATCCTCTTGTTCTTGTTTATCCTTTTCCACTTGTTTACACACACACACACACGCACACACGTTTGTACACTGGAAAAGGGGGGGTGTGGCACTTCTCGTCTGTCATGTCATATACCTGGAACCGCCTGTGATGCTGCTCCCTTTCCTTCTAGTCTTTTCTTCCTTTCTTTCTCCCACTGCCTCCATCCATCCATCGACGACTGTGTCGAAATCATTTAGTCATAGTCGTCGGACCTGTTCTTGCTCTTTTATCAGCTGGATGTGAAGGGATTGCTTTTCATTCACCGTTTCTTCCTGCTCTTTTAAGGAACACACGTGGAACAATTATGAGCTAAGTAAAGGCGTATGTGTTGCGCTCATTGTGTGAACCATTTCAGAAAGGCAGGTAAGAAAAAAAAAGACTAAGGTGAAGGTGAAGAGCACCTGCTCATTTGAGATCCCCCCTCCCCAAGCAAGGTCCCAAACTGTATCTAACCTTTGACCTGCCTGCAAGACAACCAAAGCAGTGTTGTTTTTAATTTTGCAGCTGCATACTTCAAAATCAAGTATTTTCTGCATAATATAACAAGATTCAGAGCTAATTTGTAGCTCTAAATCTAATTACCAATAACCATTCTCTTATATTAAACTCTGTTCAGCTGCATAAAGAATACAGTTGATTGAAATAGACCCTTATAAATTTAATCATGGACCATTCTGCTGCTCTAGCATGTGAGCTATCTTAAGTCTCAGTTTTGCCCCCCACTTCTTTTTACACCACTTTGGACAGATCATTAATTTTAAAACTCTCTGATTGACTTGAGTGGCTTCAAGAAATTACAAACTGGCTAAAGGAAAAACTCCCTTCAACTAAATTCTTCAAAGTCTGGAGAACACGGTTCCTCTGATCAGGCAACAGATTGGACTTTTGAACTTGACCATCAAGCCAATACTTACAAATTCAGGTATTGTTTTCAACCAGCCAGTGTCTGTTAAAGATCACTGAAGGAAGCCTTGTCTGAAACTGTTTTTTATCATTTGAAAAATGCTTCTAAAATTAGAAACAAGGGTCAAAACAAGAACTTGTGGTAATTTATGCTTTTATTTCCTCTCGTCTAGACAGTTTTTATGCTCTTTTCACACGCGTCAGAAAATATACCCTTGATCACCTTCAGATGATCCAAAACGATGCAGAAGGACCTTAAACTGGAAATCAACAGAGAAACTCACGCCACTCCTGTTTTCATTTTAGAATCCAATTTAAAATCTTGAATTGAACATTTTACAAAGTTAAATGATGCATAATCCAGCTCCTTTCCAAGTTAAAATTTCAAAGTTACACACTCTAGCTCTTAAACCTAAATCTACTTGAGCCAGGTAAAAAAATCCAAGGCTATCGCTCTCTGGAGATTGTTACATCTTTACTGTGGCACAAGCTACCTTTGTTTTTATCTTGTCTTCATATTCTGGAGTCATTTGTAAATTTCCCTCTGGGATTAGTAAAGTATATTCATTTATCCATTCATTCATTTAAAAAGCAGCTGAAAGCATTCAGCTGTTTATTTTTTTTCTCAAGATATTTTTTCTTGAAATATTAGTTGATCATATTTTTGTATTTTGAATACTGTTTTGACTACATGCTCTTTGTCATTTTTATCAACCAAAGGTAGATATATAAAATTCAATTACATGCTACTTACAGTCCACAAAGATTTTTAAAAACTCCAAATCCTATTGCTTTATCTGAATAAAACATCAAAAATGACTTCTGCCATAACTAACTACATTGTCGCCTTCTATCTTTTATCTAGTACAGTAAATAAAGTCCCCAAGGCTTAAAGTTAGATTCAGTCACCTGACAGTCTGTGCCTTAATATGGGCTTTTCTACCATTGTTTTTATTGTATGACAAGTTCAACTCAGGGCAGACTCAGACACAGCCACGCCTGAACTTAATATTGTTTAGAAAATGTTCAAAAGAATCGGCGTTGCTGACTCATTTTCAGAGATTCTCCTTGTGAAGTCACAGATTAGCTAAAGTCTGCACAGCAAAACAATGAAACACCCTCTATAATATGCTCTCTGTTTGGTATTGACAACTAAATTCTTGCTAAAAGGAATAGTTTATGTCTCTTCAAATAGACATGAGTGCTGAGAAATATTACCATTAAGGAAATAATGTGGAAATAGTTCTGAAGATGAAACATTAATTAAAACCTTCTCTTGTTATACCCATCGAACCTCATCCAAAAACAAATAAAAAAGACAAAAATAAGAGAACAATATGAAACAGGGGTTGAAAATATGTATCTACCATTGATCAAATAGAATAAGCAGGAATGACTGCCAATGCCTCTGCTTGTGCATAAGTCAGTAAGTACATAAATAAGAAACTAAAAAAAGACGTCTGTACTGGACCGAAGGGATTAGGGATTACAAGTGCACTATGTTTGGGGATTTTTATTTTTGTAAATCTTTCAACCAACAATTTGTGAGGAAAGATGGTGAGAATTTTTTGAAAAAACTAATGGATAATTAATTTCTTACATCAATTTTGCATACAGTATGATAAATGACACCATTGTTTCCCTGAGTAACAATAGATGCACAAAGGAGTGGTTATTTGTTTGTTACTGTTCACTTCACCAGCTTCTTGCTGAGCCCATTTGGCTAGAAGGTCCAGCTGAAATAAACTCAGACGCAACTGTTTGATCTTAAGCGGACACTTAATAAATAGGTGAATCGATTAGTACTTTGTGCACATAATGCGTATTAACCCTGTGGTTACCACGGTTTTCTCTATGTGTCTTAGAAACAAAGCAAACTGGTGTCATCTGCTGACAGGTGGAAATGCGGAGATGCAAGTTCAAGTTTGTGCAAATTCACCCCTTATATAAACTCCTTTTAAGATTTGACACCTTGCAGCCTCAAATTATTTTTATTTTTAATTTTTACAAATAAGAAATCTTAAAAGTGTGGTGTGCCTTTGTTTTCAGCCCTCTTCTATGAATACTTTGTAAAAGCACCTTTGAGTCCAATAACAGCTGCAAGTCTTTGGATAGCATCTCTGCTAGCTTTGCACATACTGGCCTTTTTTGTACTTAGTGTCAGTGGCCAAAGTACGATATTCAACACCACGGATGGACTGAAGCGCTTTATGCAGGTGAATATTTCTCAATCATGTTTTATCTTGTATCTTAGTGTGTAACAAGGGGGAGGCGGGGATGCATGTGTATAAACTTTTCAATAGAAGAGAGTTATTAATTGTGTAACTTGTCTAAATACGAGTGGGCCACACCGCTGCTAAGATGTTTAAGCTTCTGAAAAACCAAGTGGGATTAAAACTTTGCCAATTAATGCTTTAATGATCAATGTGCTTTCATTATAAATTTATAATTTGTGGAGTGATTCACTAACCACTTGATCCTTTTACCTGAGAATTTCTGCGGAAATACAAAAAGCAGAAATCCTGCTGAAAGTATTTGGAAATGTCTGCTGAAATACTGCTTCAGTGGCTTCTGAGGCTTTTTGTTGCACGTGTATTTGCTTAGGGGTTTTGTTTTGAAAGGGACTAATTAGAAACGCATGCCACCGATTATATATTTTCATTTTCCGTAAGAATAGTTCTTTTTTTTTTTTTGTCTTTTTCTTAACAATTAATTGTAAGTGGTGGAAAATATTTTAACTATATGTATATATACATATATATATATATTTATATAT